>JAIGNY010001139.1:2217500-2245000 GCA_020152595.1 Chiridota heheva
AATCGAATATATGCGAAGATAAAACGCTGAAAATGGAAAAGACAACATCTTAACGAATAAAACATATATTTATCTGTTTGATTGCAAAGCAAGAATATTGAACAATTATCAGTAATACGTTCCACAAAAAATTATCAAAAAAAGGCTTTTCAGGACTGACAATAACATAGCAATAAAGTACCACTTAAAACTGAAATCCTTGTATATACGTTTACACCAACTTTACAGTATAAGCTGGATTATCTCATATCAATTTAGTTTGAAAAATAGACTGGAACAATAAAAGGAACCACAAGGAATGTATCTACTGAGTAAATGTACTTTTAGAATCTTAAGCAATGAATTCAATTTATTTAGAATCGTGAGCACCTTATTTCAATCAACCATTGTCCTCTAACTGTAACAATATAGAAATATATAGCAAATATACAGCAATAAACACGTTAATGTTATCCTATCCTATTTACAATCGATTGCACCATTCTAACGTTTTTTTTACCATGACAATGTTTAGGTTCAATGTAAGCTGTTTCTTAAATCGAAAACTATAAGAACATTCGAAAAACATGTTTGATACTTTCATAAATTTGTTCACTGTGTGAAACAGTGAAACTTTACATTAGCAACTTGTAAATCAATTGAGAACAATCGTAATCCGAAGACTTATTTTTCAGACTTAAGAGATAAGAAAGAAACTGAGAAATCTCTAGTTTGTCTTTTAGGACAAGAATTAATTTTATTGAAAAGTTTCAGGAAATGTATTGTAAAAATGTACTCTTTGAATTTAGCGGATAATCAAGTGTATACGCTTAGATAGTAGTTCTGCTTCTCACTTATCTGCTTATCAGAGTCAATTAACGATTAAAAAGTGACTATCATACTCTGCAGGTGATATAATTATTTTCTTGCATTTCAAATTTTACTAACATAGTAACTTTTGAACAACCCTACCCTCCCCTTCCGAAAACAGGAAGGAAGAAATTACTAACGATTTGCGTAGTTATCTTTGTGCATTTTCTTTCTTTCTTTAAAGTTTGCAAGCAGTTTTTTTTTCTTCTTTTAAACTGAACATTTTCCCATTAAAAGCAATATCTAGTACGAGGCATGGAGTGGATGATGGACGCATGCGGATGCGCATGGTGCGTGGTAGCTACCGTGGACAGTCCCGTGGAGGTTCTGGACTCCGTTGGTGCTGTTGAAGTACCGGATATCGAAGTTTGCGTGGATACTTGTAAAACAGGATGCGTGGAATGGGCTCCATGCGTGTAATGCGTATGACCGGCATGATGTCCCGCGTGGTGACAAGAGCAGTTGTGGGTTCCATGGGAAACATACGGTGAGACATGCATTCCGTATCTGTGTGTGGAGACACCTCCCAGTATGTCACTACTCGGATGTGCCGGAGCTGTTGCTGGATATGGATGCGCAGTGAACGCTCTCATCAAGTCTGCACGTTCTCGCAGTTGCAGGGCGTATGCGTCAACGGTTGACTGAGAAGCTGGCGTTGCTGGCAAGCCGTGGGGGTAATAGCTGAGATGAGGTGCTGGGATAGACTGATGGCAAGGGTAGGGAATGCGCCCGGATAGCAACAAAGAGTAGAGATGTGGGTCGAACGGCGGTAGATGGTGTGCCCAGTGACAAGTTGCGAATGACAAACGTTGGCGTTTGTCTTTCATTCGACGGTTCTGGAACCAGACCTGGATCAAAATGATGAAAATAGACTAGGTTAAATGAATGTAAATTATCATCAACAGATCAAAATATACATTCACAAAATATGAATTGCATTGCCTGCACGTACAGTCGATTATTATGAAAGAATGTAAAATCAGAATTTTCCAGTCGCTACACAGAGTAATCGGTTTGCGGATGCAAATTTAAGTAAAGCACATGTCTTATGGCCAAGAGCTTTGTTACATAATCCAGCATGAAAAGGAAAAGAGTGGTGGGGTAGTATCATAAATAAAATGTGTAGCCCCTCCCCATATTCAACATTCTCCCCTTTAAAATGATCTTGATACACACACACCCTCAAGATGGCACGAAGTAATGTGACTCGTTATTGATCCCTTGTTTCAGAGTCAAGCTACGTTATCACAATGGTCGTGCACAAGTGATAATAATCTGTAAGCCCACTTCCTAAATACCCCTATATTTGGAGGCTTTGAAAATGATTAGGTTCAATACTTTCGAGTCTGTTGTAATCAGCAGAAACAATGGATCGTTTGACAAGACTTAAGCTATTGATCATCTCTTTTGTTCTTATCTTTTATAACGTCATCACTTTTTTGTCTTCAAAATAAGACCATGACGTGTCTCAAGCAATTCGGAAGAGGTGATAGCAGTGTTTTCATGTCGCATGACATAAGACCTACCAACAAAACAGCAAAATGATATATCCCCATATAAGAACGAAAAAAAAATAATCTTGAAACAATTTTTCTTAAAATTCAGCCATTGATCATTTGATGACTCAGATAATGTTTATCCTAACTAACCAGTATGGCTTTACGTTTAAAGTTTTAATTTTTGCTGGTATCATTTTAAAAGAAAAAATTGAAGTTATGTATTGAAATTACAGATGGAAAATATAAATAAACAACTTTACATATTTGAGTGTTTATTTCAATATACAGTAGCAATCATTAGGCTTAAAATGTGAAATAAGTTTGTTGTAATCACTTATAAAATGCATATTATTTTTTGTTTGGTTATAACTATGTCATATAGATGTTTTTTTTCTTGTAACTCCGGGATTACTTAGTAATTACATGTCTACCGCGTGAAATAATAGATATTCAGTACTTTATGACCGGTTTGATTTATGACCATCTTATCTATATTACATATTTGCTTCAAAACTTTTTAGTAAATACATTAGTGGCATATCAATATCGTTTATATAGCATTCCTACCGAAATCTCCATAATCGTAATTTATCAGTCTATTTTCTTCCCACAGTAGTTTTTCACTATAGTACAGACATTCTTATCAACATGTCTTAAGAAGCAACTTGATGATGGATTAGTCAAATATAATAAACAAAGAAACGCTCAAAAGTATATAAGTAAACCAAAACGTAATTATAAATATGTATATAAGTCAACAATGTTGAAATGAAAACCAAAATACCTCAAATGTGAAGTGATTATGTACACAAAAATAGCTTTAAAATCCAGATCCAATGATGTATCTTTTGGTGGGATAAAAATAACTTTTCCAAGAGCAGAAGGGCAAAGTTGATTTAAGTGGGGAAAAAGCAAAGGATAAATGTCATTTTGATGCTCCCCTTTCCACCCATGCGCACTGTCAAAAGCGTATAGGGACAAACCCTAATAACAGAAGACGTATTTTAAGGGTAAACTATAACTTTGAATGGGTGTTGAATTTGTTAGTTCATTATTTTCGAATGATCATTTTTAAGGTTATAATATTTATGATACTTAACAACAAAGATTTTCTTACTAATCGATATAATCTAGAGCTTTTATGCTATTATACGATGAATGTACAACAGGAATTGTAATCTTAATGTCAGAAAATAAATATAAATTAGATAAATTAATCACTACAAGCAGAAAACGAAATACCGCGAGAGAAAAACACAGAACTACGTATAGAGCAATTAAATATAGAGCAATCGAACTCGTATTGTGATGAAACACGTTTATATACACAAGTTGATTTTTTTTTTTCGTTTTCAAAGTATCAAATTTAAAACTTTTTTAATTTTATAAACAAGCCGAAACAAAGATAGATAATTTATTCCTAAACGCACACATGAACAGGGCGCAAATTCATAAAGAACTAAACAGCTGAATTATTGCCTCATCTTGACTTATCCGCAAAATCAGAAGTTCCAAAAAGCGTGATCATGTGTCATTCCAGCAAATTAAAATGATTTGTTTATAATAATTAGCTGTATTGATTATCTCTCCCATGGCATATCAACTTTATAAAGCACTTGCAAACACTTAATAGGAAATAAAAACACATCTGATGCAATTAAGCGGTGTAACATGGAGCGATTAAAAACGCATAGACATCAGTTTGACATAAATATAAATTCACGGGGAGGCAGTGTTTTTGTGCTATCTTATCTTAAAGTGGTCCATTAAGGAGAACCGAATCTTTAGTATCTGTTATCATTTAACAAGTGCTGTTTTTTTTTATTCTGTAATATTGCCCCTTCAAAGTTGATATGTTGAAGCTGAATTGACAAGGGGATGGAGACTTCATAAATAACAATGCCAAGCAGTCAAGGATGTACAGTTGACTGAGAGAAAATCTTGTAATTTTATAAATTGCCATGGTCATAATTTCTATATATGTAATGGCAAACAAAAAGTGGCGTGGTCATAACTTATATGTATAATGTTAAACAGAAAGTAGAAAACAGTTCTCCTCTTTGGCGGCCCATTTTTCTGTTTTTGTATTTTTTTGCTGTATTGTACAATGGAAAGTTTATTCTTATGTTGTTTTCAATTTTCAAACAAAAAATGATATATTGAGAAAAATCCCCTTAAGATTTGGACTTAATTAAACTCACAATTTAATTTTTACCATTTTTCTATCAGAATTTGTCAAACTCTTGTTTTTATGAATTTAATGTTTCATTCCATGTCTCAGTAACTTTTGCTTATCACAATATTTTGGTCGAACTGTAACGAAACGCAACTGTTATATTTTCAATTGAATTTCTATTGATTGATACGGATTTTTGTTTGAAACAGTTCTAAAGTGTTTAATGACTTTTCGATAACTTTATATAAATGAAGAATACGTCAATAGTTAGAATTTTAACCAGACAAATAACTGAATAACAGTTTAATAACTTGATAAATAGTTAAAAAAAATTATCAAATTTTGTTTCTGACGCCCTTTCAATTTCAAATTTTTAAACTATTTAAGTGTTGATTGACTTTTGAACACTTTTGAAGACAATTTTCCATAAATATAAATTGCACGCCGCACCCCCCCTCCCTCTCCCTTTCTTCCAATTTATAAAAAGCTTGCGCATTGTTATATTAAATATTCGTATTAAAATTGAAGAAAGAAAAAAAAACTGTTTTAGTGATGAATTTTACCTTAATTGTCGTTTCAGGGAGGCTTAACTCCGTAGCAAGTTCGCACCTCTTGGGTCTAGAAACATAGTTCTCCCGAAGAAATTCTTCCTCCAATCTCGCTATTTGCTCCCTCGTAAAAGCCGTACGGTAGCGACGGAGATGTGGATTGTCATAGGCATCTAGCACTGTAGGATGAGAACAGGAAAATGAAGCATATATCACCAGGGCTTTTATAATATTCACCAGTAGGCCAACTGATGGAAAAATGGCAGCGGTAGACAGTGAATCCGTAAAGAAGGAGTATAGACAGTGAATCCGTAAAGAAGGAGTATAGACAGTGAATCCGTAAAGCAGAGGTGGCACCACCGGGTGAAGAGGGAGGGGGTTCAGACAGCGAGACAGATCTGTCACTTTTGTTATTTATCAAAAATGGATAAAAAGTACCTCTTTAAAGTTTTTCCTCCAAATTACATAAGAATTGCAAATAACCTTATTTACATTTAGTTTGTTAGGCCCTCGTATAAAATATGCAGGTTGGCCCGCCGGAACTTTTAACTTATGTTTGAAAAAGTGTTGGGCCAAAACTAATGAAGTAACTAGTGCACGGGCCAAATGGCCATATGAATCACTTTAAGTCATCAATTTACTTCCCATGTTAGGGGGTTACTAACTAGGGGTCATGCCCCCCACGCAGCAAAGTGACCCCCAGTTGAGCATTTTGGTGTTCCCCCTCCCCCCGCAGTTTGGTCCATCATGGTCCAAATTTGGTCCCTAATTTCTAAGCAAACAAATTTCACTGCACATTTTTTTTAAGAAAAGAATTTTTCCCAAAATGAAAGATAATGTACCTATAATCGAAAAAAATTGTGCGGAAACAAAATATTTTACCCAAAAAATTCCTGAAAGTAAGCACAATTTTCCGAAAATGAGCAAAATGTTCTACAAATGAGCACAAATTCCCAGAAATGAACAAAATTTTCAGATAATTAAAAAAAAATATCCTGGAATTAAAAAAAAAAAGGACCCGAAAATTTAATAAAAACGGAGGAAAATGTTTTGAAATTCAAAATTGTTCAGAAATGAAGGAGATTACACCCAAAATTCACGAAAACGAGCTACAATTTCCGAGAATGAGCTAAAATTTCCGATAATTCAAGAAAATGATCCTGGAAATTGAAAACAAAAGTACCCAAAAATAAGGACAAATTTGATGAAAATGTTCTAAAATTCGAAGAAAATTGTCCGGAAATTAAGGAAATAAAAAAATAAAAAAAGTGTAGAAAATTTCCAAAAAAGGAAGCAAAATTTACCGGGTGAAGGGGAGGAGGCAATAAGGAGTCAAAAAATGATCGAAAAGGTCCCCTTTTGTGTATTACCCCCACCCCAACCCACGCTACTCGCATATATGTTTCATTGAGTTGGTATAGGTGTAAAGAGGGCTGAAGTAACTTTCTAAAAGAAACATCTTAATGAACAGAATGGTATAGCAAAAAAAGTCTTCTCCATTTTGAAAGAAAAGTATTTTTTCTTAAAATGTATATTACCTATCAGGCTATCTTCGCAATTCTGCAAATAATTGGAATAATAATTGTCCTTTGTATGGGATTCACACATGTATTCAAAGCATGATTCACATATACATAAATAAATATAGGTGTGGAAAAGTTTTTTTCAGGCTGCCAGGGCGAAGCAGAAAACTATCGGGTGGCAAAAAACGCAACTGACATATAGTTGGTGCTTTAAATCTGCATAAACTCAATTAACTTTTAATATTTTCTAATAAACGAGGAGAAATAAAACAAGACTATCTTAATAGTTTTTATTTCCAACACTGCAAAGTGAAATCCAATTATTCATTCAGTCATTTTTAAGTTTCATGTTTAGCACTCACTTACGTAAAACATCAACCTATGGGGAAAATCGTAATACCATCAATAAAATTATTCTACGTTCATTTTCTGTCATTTACACTAATTAAAACTTATGTAATTTTAGTTAGATAACTTGTGGAAGTTTCATTGTTTGAAATTGTTTTTGTGTAGCTGCAGTAGAAATTACATAAAAAAAAATTACCCTGACACTAACTTTGTGGTACAATCAAGGTTTCCATTTGATTCAGAATTAAATAAACATTTGGAAAATCATTTTTTGGATCTTGCATGAAAAATGCTGAAAGAATTTGGCTTCTGTTAATAAAGTGTCGCACAAAAAACTACATTACATTTAAATTCTTTTAATATTATAATTTGACTAGAGCTATATTTGATTTATTAAACATATAAATAGCAAAGATTGTATATTTTAAGCTATTTATTCTTATTTTTTACGAGATACATTTGGAGGATTTTACGAAATGCGTAAACTGGAAAAAAGACATAATTAAAAAAGGTACACTTACTTGGGTTATCAGACAAGTTGATCGGCGGGCTTAAGGGCATAGGTGACTTGGCTCCATGCATCGGCGTGGATATGACGTCTATGTCCCCGTGATCGGACTCCGTGGGTCGGAGCCTCTTGATGTCTGCCTCGTCCTCACTGGAATCCCTCGAATCCAAACCATCCACACTTCCAGTCCTTTTTCGCTTTCGTTCTCTGTCTTCGTGCGATTTTTGATCAGAAATATGCTCCGAACTTTTAAAAGCATTGTTTGTGGGTTCGTTTGCTAAAGGATATGAACTATGCATATCTCTCACTCCGTTGTTAAGTTTGGTGGATGGGTCAATTGGACCAGATTGAGATGGTGATGTGTTTGGACAAGAATATGATGAAGTGCTTATGGACGTTTTCGTAGCTTCTACTTCTGGTACACTTGTAGAAGTTAAACCGGGCGTGGGCATGGCAGTAGGTACTGATGGAATTCGCCATGTCGACGGATAATAACTTGGTAAATATGGAAAATGGTAACGATACACGTCCCTGTCCGAAGCGCTAGGCGCTTTTCCGCTCGGTGTTGCATTTGACGTATTCGTCATGACACTCGGTATTGCTAACAGTTCCGGAGATCGAAATAAAATATCCGTCATATTGAAGTCTGCTTAATCAACGAAGATCATAATTAAAATTTGCACAACAGAAATTACACAAAATGCTTGAAACTGTTAAACAGTACAAATATGAATCACGAATACCAAATGAAGTTTGAAACCGCGTCAACAGATTGTTGGTTTTTAATGATAATATTACAGTTTTCGATGCGTTCCTTTTTGACGAATTATCACGTATAAAGATCCGGCAGAAAATGATTCAATTTCTAAATGGACACTGTCCACTTTAAAATCTAGTTGCAGCTAATCCGTCCAATATTCATCGCTTCTGGAAATCCATTTGATGTTTAACTTGATCAATCATTTAATCTTTTTTGGCTTCCTCTGAAAAGTTTAAAACAGTCCAAATCCTTTATTAAAAGCGGCCGTGATCGTGGAAATGTACTAATGATTATTCATGAACTCTGACTAGTTCATTATTAGTTGTGGTGTTAATCATTGAAGAGAAAAAAAAACTTTAAATAAAAGAAAAGTTCCTCTGCAGATAAAAATGTAAATACAAGAAATATATCGAAGTTTTATCAATGTAGAATCTATATGTTTGAATATTTTGAAGACAGAAAACTTGCGAAATGAACTTGCGAAAACGAACACTTCTCCCGTCTTCAAAATCGTTACACCCATATGCCACTAGCAAAGACATCATAATAAGACTATCATTACGTATTTTTACGACACATTGAAAACCTCTTTAAGATAAACCTCGGCGATTAAGTTCTATTGAGTGCGCCACCATTCCAAATACTGGGCACAACATCGTGCGCCACATTGACTTTCTGTATTGTGTTAAAGATAGTTCCAGATAATTGCGATGAATAGTGGTTTGTAAGACGCACAATAGAAACCCGTAGCTTTTTCAACAGCCTCATCAAGACGCCAATAGAAAGCGGCATCACTAAGGGGAGCTCCTCCAATTACTCGGAGCAATAACACAAATTGGGTTCTGCCTAAACCCTTTTCATAGCTACGTCTTTCTGATTGCCGACAAGAAGTGTCTCTTGAAATGATGACAATAGAAGATCCTTTATCAAATACAAAACAAGTTATTGATTTATAGAAATTGCTTAAAAAGAGCAACTAAAGTTACGAATACATGTGTCATTAACTTTGTAAATGGGACTTATTAAACACACCCCTAACCACGGCGTTTGATTGGATGAAACGCTTTTAATCCTATCATCCTATTAAATTGAGCCGAAATGCTGGAGTATTTCCCTTTATAATACTTAATTACAAAGTATCTTAACAAGCTCTCCTTTTAATTTGCTTGCTCATGATAATAGGAGGCATCAGCGCGGAATGCATGAGAAATCAGCCGTACCAACGGTAAAGGTATATTAGCGCAGTGATAAGTAAATTAAATCTTGTCAGGTTAGGATGTCAACAAAATGAGAAGTGCATTGCAAAGCACATTAGAGAGGGAATGATACTTGATTATGTCCGATATTTCTTATTTACCTCGAATTATATAAAAAATGTCACTCATGCCTTATTATTTAATTTGTATATATAATATATTGGCATATGCATTACACTGCTAAACATGGCGTTAATATGAGGTGGATGAAGTTTTTTATTGACAGGGTAGTTCAACTCAGTAGTTAGAGCTTGTTTACATTCAGGCCATGTTACAGAACATTACATAAAAACAAAATATGATACAATTTGCATACGGAGATATACATCTGAGTATAACTATTAAAAGAGAACATGCTTTAATTTTTTTTTGCTTATTCTGGTTTTACAGTTTTTAAGTTTTCTAGTTTTAGCTGTTTTTTCTAGATTTTTTTATTTTTTTATGTATTTATCTTTCGTGTTTTGAAGCTGTTACAAGGTTAATAGCGTAAATACAAATGTTTCAAAGATTTATAGATAAGGCAATATAAGCTTGAGCTTAATAATTTGAAGAAAATATGTTAAAAACTATAAAAATAGCAAATATGTCATCAAAATCGGTTAAAAATGACCACTTTACGGCATTCTTTCTCAATTTTAAGGCCTTATTATAATAAATTATGCAAATTTTATGAAAAGATCATAAGACATCACAACAAGAAAATCTATGGAAATCTTTATGCTCACTTATTGTTTTTTAATTATCCACTAGCGTCATGAGAGCAGTTGAATAGGACGAAGACGTTATGAATCTGCATCATACAGTCATACCCTCAATCAAAATTTAGCTGGAGAAAACATGATGATACTCAGTGACTGCAATCTTTTGAGCAATTACAACTTTTTGCATAAATTATGAATAACTTTGCTTGGCCATGACTCGGGAACAAACAGCCATATCAAAAGATCTTCCGCCGGCTGTCAAGCGCGTGTCTTGCCCCTGCAGCCCTGAACAGCTGAAAAATCCTTTTCCATTTAACGGCTAGACCATTTTCAAGGGGACAAAAGAAATACATTTTCAGATTCGATGATTTACCTTCTTCAAATATTTCCGAATAATGATCTACCATTTTCCGATTTCTTACTGCAAAATGTTAGTAAAGTAAAAATCTTCAGCATTTATTGGCTCAAAAAAGAACACGAAAACTTAATTTGAAATAAACTTCAGTTAGAAACTTGCCATCCTCCCCCTCCCACCCCCTCCTTACCTCTGAGATTTTTCCGCTAATACTACTTTTTTCTTTTTAACGTGAGATAATGTCACGGCTTATGTAAATTTTCTTTAATTTTCGGAAATTTAATTCAATGTTTGGGAAATCTCTTTCAATGTTTGAAAAAAATTTCCTTAATTCTTTTAAATTTTTTGTTAAATTTCTTTGAATATTTAGGAAATGTCTTTCAATTTTGGCAATTTTTCTTAAATCTCGTGCAATTTTCTTCAACTCTCGGAAAATTTCCTTTATTCGATTTGCGGTAAATTTCCTTTAATTTTTAATCAATTTTCTTTAATGTTTGTGAATTTTCTTCAACATTCGGTAAATTTCATTCAATGTTTGATAAATCATTTTCAATCTTTGAGAAATTTCCATCATTCTCGTGTAATTTTTGGAAAAGCTACTTCATTTTGGGGCAATTGTTCTTCGATTTTCGGTAAATTTTCTTAAATTTTAATTTTTTTTTTATTTTGGGGGCAATTTTTCTTCGTTTTTTGGTACATTTTTAAAAATCATCGGGAAATTTCCTTGATTTAAGGACCATTTTTTTTTCGATTTTTGGTATGTTTCCTTCAATGTTTGGGACATTTTCTTCTTCTTCCATTTTCTTCAAATCTCTGAAAATTTCCTTTATTTTAAGGGCAATTATTCTTCGATTTTCATCAATTATCGGCAAATGTGGCCAAATTTTGCTACAATTTCCAATGATTTTACCACAATTTCCTTCAAGTTTTGCTAATCTGCTAATGATTTTCCCAATCGAACGATATTTTTCCAGGAAGTACCTTTCTCAGTCTTTGCCCCCTCTTCCCCGCCCTTACTTATTTATACTTTTCACCCTTGTCCAAATATGTTCCATTAATCATGATAAAACAACTCATAAAACACGTTATCACATCATCCCTGGTTTGGCTTGGCTTGCCTTCCCCACCCCTCATCCCCTTCCTTCTGACATTTTACCCTGGCTCCGCCCTGTACTAAAACTATTTGTTTTCGTCTTTTACGCATCAACAAAACAAACAAAAGGCATCGGTTCAATATCTGAACAATTCTTGAACCTTTTTACCTTATGTTACTTGTTTAAGTGGTGGGGGAAGAGAGTCGCACACCCGATAAGCCCTGGCTATACCACGTGGTATCTAAAAATGGTATGAAGAGCAGAATCAAAAGTACGCTAGCTTTTGGATCTATCTCAAATATGTGTTTGGGAAGGGAAACAGTGGCGACGCCTAATTAACACTTTTTACTCAAATGAAGGGTCTATGGTCAGATGGAGGGTCTATGCCCAGATGGCGGTACAACAACGGATAGACGGAGGAATATGTGTTCTGGACTCTCCAACGCACTTTCCCAAAAATAAACGTTATCAAGACCACCAATAGACGTGTAAAATTCCCCCCCCCTCTCCCTCCCATCAACACCTACACACCCACATGCATACTTTTGGAGGGCATAGCTGGATTCTGCACATGAAATGCTCTGGCTACAAATCAGCCAGCTCCTCTGGAATAGGCTTCTACCAATGTGTTTCTTATCACATCGAATAATGTGTTTCTTATCATATCGAATAATGTGTTTCTTATCGCATCGAATAATGTGTTTCTTATCTAATCGAATAATGTGTTTTTTATCATACCGAATAGTGTGTTTCTTATCATATCGAATAGTGTGCTTCTTATCATATCGAATAACTATCAAAAGATTCTCAATTAGACAATAAGAAATAAACGAAAATGCACTTAATGTATATACATCTGCAACGGAAACAAAGACAGGGTTAGAACTATTCAGCAGTTCAGCTTGTTTTCGTTTTAAGCGCGGTACCAGGTGCAGTACCGGACGATGTTTTTGTTATGCAAATATACATTTTTGTCCAGCAAAACCAAGCTGGGTTCCAGCACTTGAAGAATTTGTTCACATTATGAAATAGTTCAATCTTAGCTCTTTTCCAAAAGTATTTTGGCTGCAAGGCACATTAATATGCAAAGGGTTTGATAATTTGGTCAATTCTATAAGTTATTGTTCTTTTTATCACTACCACAAATTAACATCTTGCTGGTTATTGCCGACGTTTATCATTATCAATTTGTGTGTGACATTCCATACGGGTCGACCAAGGGAGGGGTACCGGGGTGGGTGTGTTAGTAACAACAAGTGGTGTGATTTGTATAACCAGTGTGTGAGTTTAATGCATACTGGCTGATTGGGAAACTTGGCGTTTGGAGCCCCATAAAAGCACATCAATTGTGTTATTGTTTGGAGCCCTGAAATCTAGACTTTAAAAAAAAATATATGTATATATATATATATATATATATATATATATATATATATATATATATATATATATATATATATATATATATATATATATATATATATATATATATAAATATATATATATATATATATATATATATATATATAAATATATATATACGTATATAAATATATATATTTATATATATATATATATATATATATATATATATATATATATATATATATATATATATATAAATATATATATATATATATAAAACAAAATAGGAAAAAATGACAATGTCTCTAGCCAACAGATTATTTTAAAAACCAAATATTTCGAAAACTCCTGTTTCCTTCTTCAGTATATATATATATATATATATATATATATATATATATATATATATATATATATATATATATATATATATATATATATATATATATATATATATATATATATATATATATATATAGAGAGAGAGAGAGAGAGAGAGAGGGATTTTTTTTTTTTTTTTTTTTTTTTTTGGGGGTCACTTTGGGAGGCAACCTATAACTTATATTACTTATCTATTGAGAAAGAGACATGACAACACATTGCATATATAATAAATCCTTACCGGTTCCGATTTGAAGTTTAGACATGACTGCAGTGTAGTGTGAAATCGTTTTTTCTTAGTTTTGGCCTACTTTGAATTTGACTATTCATTAGCAGTGCAGGCTGCAACCAAAATTGCAGCCATAATTTAGTAACATATTCAAGTTTCTCTTGCACAAAACCACATTTAAATATTAATTATCATGAGTCAGCAATTTTTCTGACTTTCCATCACAGCTGCACAGGGGCGATTACCGACACCGTAAACTTCTATTGGCGGGCATATGGGTTGAATAATGTTAAAACCTATTTCTGGCTTACACGATTGTTATTATTGGCAATTATTGGGAGGGGTAGAGGTCAGCCCGATCCACAACAGCATTTGCACGATTGCAAAAAAAAAAATTGGAGGAACCAAGATGGGGCACTCTCCTTTTCTTCAAATCCACTGAGTGTTTAGACAATGGAGAGTGAATTTAGGTTTAGATCCTCAAACACTTGTGTTCTGTGACGAAATCGTTTATTTTTCAATTAGATAAGTTTTATAGTAATTTTGTGGCCCTCGTGCCCACGTAATCTCTTCAATAATAGGTAGCCTTTTATGGGACGCAGCTCCCCAGTTAAAAAGCCCAGAGAGCTAACAATAGATAAAGCAAGTGTTCGAAAAATAGGTAAAGTTTAAAGGACAGGGATTTACATTTTTATAATAACTTTACACTTAAGAGGCACTTATGACTTAAAATAAATATATTGATTTTCTTTCTCTAATTCAGAAAGAATGACTGTCATTTCTTCTTTTAGGTCAGTAATAATGTGCCGTCTACTTTGAAAAAGGCCCAGCTCCAAATAGTGAAACAGTTTCTCACAATTTCATGAACCATCATCAGCAATTTAAGGAAATTTTGTTTCTTTTTCCAAAAAGATGTCTAATTCCAAAAGGAGAACTTTTTATTTTAAAAAGGGGCACTTTTTTCATTTCCAGTGCCCTCCGGTTCCTACCCCTTTTAAACTTGTTAAACTTTTATTATTGCGTTGGTTTCTTAAATCAGTTGACTTCGTTTTCTTTCACTTAAACCGACAGGCAAGAAATGAAACTATTGCTAAAGCAAATGATGTATTGATTTTGAATTACTTGAAGCAGATTACTGTACGCCAATATCGTTATATAAAGCCCATTATCTGTTAGAGACACAAAAGAAACCTACCTCTATCAGAAGTTGTGCCCAGTGTCCAAAACTTTCCTAGAAACTTCCAGATAACTTTTGTGGCTTGGTACCAAATATTTTGCATCTGGATACCAAATTACAAGATTCGGATGCTAAATTTTAAATTTTCCCCGATTTTCACCCAAGGAGGAAAGCTTTTGAGCATTTTTTGCAGGGAATGGACTGGTAACTTGGAATTTATCTTAAAACTTTCAAGTTTCATGTCAAAATTAACAAAAAATTGGATTTTCTTTTATGCAGCTAAATGCCAATAATTGCCATTTCCAATGTGACATATAGGCATACAGATATACATGTAGCGTTCAATCATGTGTATACGTATTGAAGTGATAAATAGATGACTTACGATTTGATTGGTTGCCGAACACAGATCAAACTGATTACTCAACTGCGCCACCTATCGGGCACGTAAACGCACGTTCAGCAATACGAATTACAACACACTTGTTATTAAGATCAGTTATCGTCTGTAACGTGAAGGTAAATATATTTCAATTCGTGTGTTTTGATTGGTCGTAGCACAATCGTACAACGTGCACTTTACAGTGATAGGCCAATCAGACCCGTTTTGGAATAAAGTGTACTAATTACGATAGATGACCTATTAAAATCACTCTTTATCAGAGTGAAAATTGAGTAAAATGTGTAAAAAGTAGTCTCATATGCTTACCAAATATGTGCCCTTTATAGGCGGCAGAAGCATGAGGGAAAAGGGTGGGGGCGGGGGGCAGGGGAGGGAAAGTCCCAAATAATTTCAAGCCAAGATCATGTAGTCCACAATTATAATTTTCAATTATACAAAACAAAACCTTCGAAGTTTTCGTAAAACACATTTTCTGTAATGGACTCCATGACTAAACTGCTAGAATGGAAAATGTCCAGTCATATGGTCATAATTACGTCTAATTAACTCACTGGAATCATAGAACATGGGTAAAATCATAATTGTATTAAGACCTCCAACTGGTCTTTATAAATTAAAAGGCTGCCCGTTTTATTAAGTTAATTTTGTTGGAGAATTTTGTTTTCAAATAGCCTACATTAAACAGCAGACTTTTTGGAAAATAATATGAGTCCAAATATATTTTTTTGAGAGGGGGTTCGTTTTTCCGTATAAAATGGCACTTCATTCCTGCACCTCGGAAAAATCTGAATAGGAATGCGACGTTCCACATCAAGTTTTTTCCCCCCGAGAGAAGGTTACATATTCTTCAAATGGTCAGAAACGTTCCGGTACTTCGAAAAGTTTTAAAATTTCGTATTTAGATTTCATAAGAGCACTTTCTCAGTAAAGAGCGCTGTTCACAGAAAAAATTGGAAATATAAAATAATCTATCAACACTCTGTGCGATATTTTATTTAATACATGAACTAAGACACCGAGAGATAGAGGGGAGGGGGCGGGAGATAGAACAGGTTCGTTTTAAAAGTTGACAAAATTTACACATGTTCATATAAATTATTGAAAGCTTATCAAACATTTTCCTTTTAGACTGACACATATTTTTCAAAGAGTGACTATAGATCTATATCCATACACAGAAACGTGAACAATAAAACATTATATTTCCACATGCGTTTTCATGATTTTGTTTATTTGTACCTCTCTTTGACGGGAATTTTGACTTTTATTACTTTCTTTCTATGCTTTGTGACGTACTTTTTTGCCCTTCAAATGTCATTTTTTACTACGCACTCGCAGCCTGAACACCTTTGGTGTCACCTTAACGGACAATTTTTGTAATTGATATTCGCCTGTTTAGTGGGCCCCCAATATTTTTTTCTTTCCGCCGCCGATACCCTTCGATACCAAAATTATGCCCTTCGATACCAAATTATCAGTTTGGTACCCAAAAATGATATCCGTTACCAACTGCCAATTGGCTCTGGCGGATGCCAAATTTCATAAAATTTGGTATCCGAGGATTAATGAAAACCATGCTTCACTCAACCAAAAATGTGTGCAAAGCGTGGAAAGGGTATTCACTTGAACCTCATTATTGTTGTGGTTTTGAGTGTTTTAGACTGAATATGGGCGGCAGCAGTGGCGTGGTGGGTCATGTTTCACTATGGAAGGGTGAGGAGGGGGGGGGAGGAGAGCATTTTAGCGCCCCCCCCTGAAAAAAAGAAAATGCTCATAAAAACGATTGGCACATAGATCTAAATTGGCACGCTCTGTTTAGATGGCATCGTTTAGGAAATTGCTTAAAATCGGTTTTAAATCAAGGGAGAAAGCCATGGAAGGGATCCAGGGGACAAAGCACCTTTGGTAAAATTCCCAAAAATTTTAGAATAAAAAAAGGTTGAAAATGAAGGAAATTTCCCCAAAATTGAAAACAAATTCTCAAAAAACTTCTCAAAAATTCATTTTTTGAAATTTTCCCGAAAATTGAAGGAAATGTCCACAAAATGAAGAAAATTTTCCGAAAATTTAAGAAAACTTTGCAAAAACTGAGCCAAAAATTGAAGAAAATATTCCCAAAATGAAGGAAATTTTACAAAAATTTCAAGCAAATTTCACAAAAAATGAAAAAACTTCGAAAAGGCCAAATTTTTTCGAAAATAAGGAAATTTACAAAAAATTGAAAAAAAACTTTCCAAAAATGAAGGAAATTTCCCCAAAATTAAAGATAACATTGCAAAATTTGAAGAAAATTTCCCCCAAATAAAAAATATCCCCAAAATGAAGTAAATTTGACGTTAATGGAGGCAAATATCACAAAAAGGAAAAAAAATTCTTGAAATTTGAAGGAGATTTTTCAAAATTGAAGAAAAATTTCCCAAATATTGACGAAAATATCCCCAAAATGAAGAAAATTTTACGAGGAAAATTGCAGGAGTTTTTTCAGAAATTGAAGGAAATTTCCCGAAAATTGAAACAAAATATCCTCCTCAAAATTGAAGAAACCTATCGCAAAATGAAAAAAACTTCCCGAAAATTGAAAAAAACTCTCAAATATCGAAGAAAATGTCACCAAGGACCGAGATTTTCCAGAAATTGAAGATTTCCCGGAAATGAAGAAGATTTCCTGACGGAAGAAAATGATTTTGGAAAAGCGTTCATTATTGGGGGCCAAAATGGGTCTTGCTTAAAATTATGTCAACTTTAGCCATGCTGTAGGGGCGAAGGCCGCGAAGCCATGGTGGGAATCGGAGACCCAAAATTTGCGGGCAGCCCTATTACATCAATGGGGCAAAGCTGCAGGTAGGAGCGCTGGGAGGAGAGGGAGGGGGGGGGGGAGGAGAGGGAGGGGGGGGGGAGGGGGGGGGGAACCCTCGGAATTCCTGCATTTCTCGCGATTTTGATAGCAGAAAATGTATTGATATTGTGTCAGATCCAGGGTCGACGTCCTGGTAGGCTCCCACGGGGCGAAGCCCCAGGAAGCTTGGCGCGAGTTTGGTAGCAGAATATTGCTTAAAATCGTGTCAATTCCACACTAAACTTTGTCTTTAGTGTGGGTCTAGAAATGGCTTTCATGTTTTTGATGTAGAATAAAGCTTATAGAAAAAAAACATTTACGACGTTGAGAATACATTTTTACGCCCCTGTGAGCATTCGGCGCCCTCTCGAAAGGCTTCTTCTACCAAGTGTATTCAATAAAATTGTTTGCCCTTCATGGCAGGGACATAATTTGTTTGTTTTTTTGTGTGGAAAATTCATGCATTTTTGGACTAAAAACATTGAAAATTACGTGCTTAATATAGTAATAGGGAAAAGTTATTGATCAACACGTAAATTTTCTCAGGGCCTAAAAATATGTTCTCAAGACAATTTTGACGCCACCTTGAGCACTTTGCACCCTCTCAGAAAGCATTGCTGGGGGACAGTTGTCCGCTGGCCCCTGCCACCACGCCACTGGGCGGCAGGGCCCCCTAGCCTTATAGTTGTGTCAGGGGCGGAGCCAGGTAAAAATGTCAGAGGCCGGGGGAGGGGGATTCATCTCAAACCTGCTAGAGGCCAACCTAGGAAACGGAGGGTACACTGCCTCCCCTCCAATCTGATTCCATCTTCCCTTTTATAGGCATGCTTTCTTCCCTGTTGGGAAGTAACATAGCGTTGAAAACTTGGTAAAATTGAAGACTTGAATTGAAGAGACTTTTTGTAGAGTTTCGCAACTTCCCGAAAATGTAAGAAAATTTCCACAAAATTAACATTTAAGTTTCTTGAAAGTGGAGGATATTTCATCAAAATTTAAATTTCCTGATTAAGGGCAGGGTTTAATGGAAACTTAATTTTTTCCCTAGGCTCAGAGGTCAATTCCACACTAAACGTTTAGTGGGTCGTAGGGGAGATAATTTCACCCTCCCGATTGCATGCTTTCCACTGCTTTTTTAAAGAAATCTGAAGTGGGGGTGGGGGGACAAAAGGATACATCTGGATAGGAGCAAAACATTAAGAAGGGACATAAAAATATCAGATACCGTTGAACAGTTGAAGGCGAGAATTAAGAGCATTTATTCAACAATTTTTAATTACAGGCCTTTTAATATCTAAATCAGTCGTCAGGTTGTTGGTCCCAGTTTAGTGACTCATTATCAGAATTTACATACAACATATTAATTTCATAGGGATACTTTCCGAAGGTCAAAAAACTTAACCACGGGCGGAAGGAAGGGAGCCGGGGAGGGGGTGGGGGGGGTGGGGCGGGGAGGTAATCAAAAGAAACGGAGGAATTTTCCGCCATGAGTTAGTATGTTTATTGATTAGTTATATTTTCCTAAAATTGAAGGATATTTCCCGAAAATTGAAGAGTTATCCTGATTAGCAGTAGCGTTTTGATGGAAATTTAATTAACCAGCGCAACTTTCCACTTGTCACCGGGATATTTTGGGATTTCCCAGACAGCCAGAAGTTTGTCTTTTTATTCCTGCGTGTAGGGGAGACCGGGGCTAGTTGGCACACAGGTTGGTTGTCACAAGTCCAATTACAAGAAAACGGGTGGCGCACTTCTGAAAAAATTATCAACATTTTGAACACGATCAAGTAAACAGCAAGTATACGAGTTTTAGTAAAAATATCATTTATAATATCTTAGCTATTACAGATTTTGTGAATTTTAGACTGGTGAGTAATTATTTACTTCGTAATTTATCAAGAATTTTCCCCTCCGTGTATCATTTCCCCCGGATTATAATAATTATACCAAAAAAATGTCAAGTATACCTGACAACGTCAAAGAGGTTTTCATTTAACCTAACGTATAAGAAATAAGCTAGGCTTCAAAACATTTAGGCATCGTGGTTGAGATTGGTTGGCACACAATTGCGTGCAAGTCAATGGTGTGCCAACCAACCCCACCTACCACACTAATCATACACAGCTATAACATTAAGCTGTGTGACAACCAGCCCCGAAGAGGAGGAGAAGACTGCAGGGCAGCCAAAAAAATATGTGATGTTGGTTATTTTGTCTGACTGTAGGTGGGTCATTTAACAAGTATACCCACCATACACCTATACTTTCTTCAATCCTCACAAGCCACCAGTAATATAGACAGTGGCGCGCCGGCAGAGTCGTGACATTAAGAGGAGGGGGAGGCACCTACTTCCGGCGTGGGGTAATGGGGTATTTTTTATTGATGGTGTTGGTAAGGCGTGGCCAGAGTGACCAGACAGCTGCTCATTTTTACAGTAGTTGACTGGGGTGTGTGTGTTGGTGGTGGGGTGGTTACTTACTGAAGTGTTGTAGTGGGTTACATCCGTCATGGTCAGGGGTGTAGCAAGGAATCTTTAATTGGGGGTGCATCGCTCTGTTACCTGAAATTTGAAAAGCAAAAAAAGAGGTCATCCAGCCATGGAAATTTTAAATTAGGGGAAAGGGGGAGGGGTAAGAGGGTGGGGTAAGGGTACATTAGTTTGGAAGTTGCCCCCACACCCCCGGCTGCTACACCCCTGGTCATGGTCAAGGCGGTATTTAGTGTAACTGTCATTCAACTTAAACTATATGTTATTTTTCTACAAATCTGCTTAAGTTTATCCACTTTGTGTTTTTTTTCAAGTTAGATTTGAATGTTATTAAAGGTTTTCCAATCACATTAAGTTTAGCATCTCCAGTCCTGCAGATGTATTTAACCAACATGAATCAAAATAAAAGTTGTAGACTTGTATGTTAAGTTTGATATTTTGTGTATTGTTTTATGTGTGACAACCGGCCTCGAAGGTCGTGACAACCTTCCCCACCTTGGGGTTAATTGTCACATTTTGTTTTGTTTTTTCAAATGAAAAAATATATATAAGCTTAACCTAAATCCTAAAGTCCAAGTGGTTATAAATGGGTAAGACCCTGTAGTTCAAGACTGTGATAAACACCCCATGTAAATAAACTTTGAGGAGCCTCCATGATCGAAAAGGTGAATTTTGTGCCAACCAGCCCCGGTCTCCCCTATGCATGTCGGGGTTTATAGTATACTGCCTATATCTTAAATTAAGATTAAGTTTATGATATGCGGACATGGGCAAAAATAAGACTGTAAGAGGTGTCCAACATTGAAAAGTGTTTATCCAAGTTGAAGATTTTTGGTCCAAAATTGAAGAGTATTGGTTATAAATTTGGTCCAAAGTTGAAGCTTTTTGCCAATATGGAAGAGTTGTGGTCCAAAAAGGCTTGGTAGAAAATTTCAGTTTATTGATCCACCTGTTTAGTGCCTTTTTGAGCACAAAGTCAAAAGGTAACTTGTACCTTCTTATTGTTTACACATCAGCACATGAGTAGCTCATATACAGTCAAATACATCGAGTTTCTTTAACTTTCACGGCCATGGTCAGACAGTCTAAGCAAGTGAGCATACAATCTAGAGATTATTATGACCTTCAGCAGTTGAGTCAATTTTTGACCGAGTAACAACGCCTACAAAATGGTTTGTTTGTCCTCCTCCGCCGACGAATAATAGGGGCGGCGTTTTAAAAACTGTTTCTTTTTTAAACTTCTAAATTTACTTTTCGTAAAGATTCTTTACAAATCCTACACAAAATGACGTTGCGACCATTTTTACGTTGCCATGTTATCAGGCGCGTTAGTGGACCATCTTAACTGGGGGAGGGGATATAAGACTTACCGACGGCCTCTAATCAACATATATCACATTTCACTTTCCCGGCCGCATGTTTGAAAGGTAAAATTGATTTTGTAAGAATTGAAAAAAAATCCCGACAATTTACAAAAAAAAATCCCCGAAAAGGAAGGAACTGAGAGGATTTTACCTTGGTTGTATGCTTTCTTCCTGGTTGTGAGGTCTTAATTGGACATTTTAAACATAAATTGAAAAGAAATTGGTAAAACTGAAGGAATTCTTTTAAATTTTTGAAAAATTTGGCATAATTTCTCCTCGGTTGCATGCTTTTTTTTTCTGGTTGAGGACATTTTTAGAACAAAATGAAAATTTGGTAAATCAATTGAAAATATTTGTAAAATTTGGTAACATTTTCCAAAAAATGCAAGAGATTTTTCGATTAGCAGCAACGTTTATGGAAAATAAAGCAATTTTCGCACTTCTTATAGCCTTAAAGGTAGAAGCCATTTCGGTTTTAAGAACGCCAGTATGAGTGCGATACACAATGTTTATATACCACGATTTCAATGAAAGAAAAACCGTCATATCTTTGCATACCGTATCAGACACAGATTAAAGAGGGCATGACATCGGTTTTCGTATGACTCACTTGATTAGTCGGACAATTTGATAAAGAATTCTTCCAAAATTTGTGTTGGCTGTAATAACAGAAATTGGAGAAAAAAGCAAATATAGTGTTCGTCTGCATCAGCTCATGTTCTTGCTCGTAAAAATTGATGAACTTGTAGTGACGTCACTCCCAGAACGAAATTTCTTGCGACGCTTTTACATCACGCAAACAACATATGCTTAGAGTGTTATCTTGTGTGTTCCTTGAAATTTGAATAAGAGTAGAAAGATTTTTCAACAATACATTTCTTACCAAGCTGTTATTATTTACTTTAAGATAGGACCCATATTCAGATATTCAAATAAGTTATATCTTCAAGTTTTATGAATATATATCATCGTTTTTTACTGCATTAAAGGTTCAATTTTTGGTTGTGTTGATCAAGAAAGGGATCTACAATCTTGGACAAAACTCGCTGAAACACTTGGTGAAATTATGCATGTTTTTCATGAAGCTACTTTTCTATTGTAAATTATTCCACATTTAGAAATCAGAAATGCTGGAAAACATTGCTGTTGCTTCTTCAATCTCTACTCTTCCAATTGTAATTACTATTTTAGAATTTTAAGGACATTTATATCATTTCATTGACGCCGCCGGTGTCCCCGTCCCCCTCTTTACTATATTAATGGTCCTCCTCTCCATCTCCCCCTCCCAATTCAATGTTGGCCGTTGTTACTGTTTTTCCTGGAAATGATGTTAATAAATAAATAAATTCAACATTGAAAAGGGGAGAGGGGTAGGGGTTACAATTTAAAAAAAAAATATTAAAGAAACAACACTATAACATATGTAGTTCTCAAAAAGCTGCAGTGTTCCAACATTTTTGTCCAAGATTGTCCGAGGAAAGAATATCAATTTTTCGCTTAGATAGCTTGCATAATTTTTCGACGGCAGATGTGTTTTGAGTGTCTAGAGATAAATTAGCGATATAAATTTCAAAGACAATAAAGTTATATATTGAATAAGAACAGACTTGGGGATTGGAATAAAATTTTTGGCATAAAATGCAATGGTTTTCATGAACCTACTTTTCTATTGCATAATTTTCCACATTAGAAAACACTAATGCTGGAAGTCCCACCACGGGCTTCCCCCTGAACCCTACCGGCCCATGGCTTCCACCGCACGGGGCTGCTTGTTCTGCGATCACGCTGAACGCTTGCTTCGCTCGCAAGAGCCCCCAACCTACCGCAGCGCAGGGCCCCAACCAAACTTACCTCACTGATTAAACATTTATAAATCATCAATACTGTCTTTTTTGTAGGTCGTTTCAAACCTTTTAACAACTTTAGTAGCTTAATGTAATTTTTTGGACATTGTCATATTTTTCAAGACGCTTCCTGTTCCCCTATCCTACTACAATGTACCCCCCCCCCCCCATCACGTCCGTTTTAATTAACATTGCCTGACCAATTGACCAATTTGACGCGAAATGGACCAATTGACAGATTATGAATATAACTTTCCGATTTGTATTTTGCTTTTTACAAAATTAGCGCCAATTTTCTTTAGGAATATTATGGGATTTTCTCAGAAAATCTTGGACAAAACTCATTGAAACATTTGGTGAAAACACCCCGCCAGTTCCCCGTTCCCTACCTCACTATATTAATTGTCCTGAAGTTGAAGTTGACCAACGAGCTCTCACGGAGTTCGGCGTTTTAGCTCTTCGCAAAGAGTTGTAAATGAGTGGAATGGTTTGCCTGAGTGGGTAGTTAGCTCCAATTCTGTTCACATTTTCAAAGTCAACATTAGGTTCTTTTACTAACTCTGGGCGTCTTTTATCTATTTTTTGTTTGTGGTGGTAGTGTTAGTTTGGGGTTTTTTTATGGGGTGACTCCCACTTCTTAGCCCGTTATCTTGTTATGTTATTTTAGTTTTTTCGAAATGCCGTATGATCTGGCCTAGGTCTTGCAAATCTCGTGTTATAACGCTAGGCCTTACACTGAAACTTGTAAGTTTATGAAGTTGAACATGACGGCATTGATTATTTTTCTTAATTTGTCATTTCACAAGATGATATTATATATTGTATGTGCATTATTGTCATAGAGTTTGAAAGTAGCAAAAATCATCACGATGTAGAAGTTCTTACAATATGAATTATTGGTTGAAACTAAAATAGGGGCCTACATTCCGAAATTTCCCTGCTCGACAACAGCCTAACATAGTAAATTCTAATGCGAAACCTAATGTTAAAGTTACCCATTGACCTGGTACATTGATTTGTTCCGAAATGAAATTTGTAAGTCGCAAATTTTAACGGGCTTTCGAAGTTTTGACTCAACTTTTAGTTATTGCAAACATTGACAACTATATAAAAGATAATTAATTACATCAGAAACGGCCTGATATCAGTCTTCTGAAGAAAAGGAATTGTGACGCAAAGGAGAAACTTTGCTTATGGAATTAGCACTGTACGTACGTATTTGCAGAAAGCGTGACGTCATTTGGCGTATATTTCATATAGACAGAAAGCGTGACGTCATTCGGCCTATATTTCATATAGGCCGAAGGCCGAGAGTCGAAACTCCTATACCTACAGTCTTACAAAATCGTGATACTTTTTTAAGTTGCCCAACCATGTTAATTCCAAGTGAGGGCAGTAGAGAGTCAAGCATTTCAAAAATAGAACATACCAAAGAAATGTGTAAATTAAATATTCTGGAGAAATTGTTGATTGAAAAATGTATTACAAAAGATTTAATTTTATCGTTACTTTTTGTGCACTTTTAGTTCAATAAACCAATAATTTTATAAGTCATTAATATAACAGATTTGATTTTGACGTCGTCCATGGATCAAGTGCAAATTTTTTTTGACAAACCATGCACATAGGCCCTAGAGCAGTGCAGATACTTTGCGCGATACCGGTACAGTACAGTATGACGCTAATGTGTTTTTTACTCATTGTTTTACGTCTGAACACGGCAGATTGAAAGGTTAAAGCATTTTAAAGGAATTACTGCCTAACCTTATCGAAGTCATTATGCATTACGCCTAGGCCCTAGCCTAGTTGGTGAAGGTCGGCCAACAGCATAGGTCTATTTAACGAATAACGTTAGCGATGGGCCGGCCCTAGCCGCCTGTACACCCCCGGTTCCGTAGTAATTGTAGTCTACCTGTTTTTATTTCATCATGCCAGGCGTACGCAGTCAGACATCTGTGATCCTAGAGATTTACAATATAATATTAAGAAAGGTGGATCTAGGCCCAGTTATTGAATCCTAGTTTAGGCTCGGGATTATCGGGTAGTATAAAAAAGGTTGAAGAAATTAAATTGCCAACCTAACCTATTCAAATTCAGACCTAGCCGTTAGGCCTACAGAATGGCTACATTCTTGTTACTTATGGATTTGAATCATTTACCATCGTTTGTCCATATTTTGTTATACTTTTACCCGTTTCTGTGTGCTGACATTGTAGGATTGCTGTTGTTTACTGGTCTGCGGCCTCACGAACGCTACCAGTAATGTCAAAAAGTGTATTGTGGGATATGACTATAGCTACATTCTTGCAAGACTACATGCAAGTTAGAACTTGACTAACATTAACAAGAATTTAGGCTATAATTTGCTTCAAATTAGCTGCCCAAAGCTACTTAATTCGCATGGTGATTTGTTGTGTATACTGCTTGAATTTAAACAAAACTTGGCAAAGAATTCATGGATACTGGAAATGAAATAACCCATATTTGGATATTTGTGAAGGGAACATTATTTATACCAAACATAAGGTGAAGTCAAATAACTCACACACTAGCTCTATGACACATGCAATTATTGTTACAGTTGGGCTCATTTTGTCAGGAGAAGCTATTAACTCTTATTATCAGATTATGTGGTTCAACCCAATGAATTGGTAGTTTGCCATACCCATCTTAAACCTATCAATTTTGTGATGTTGAAGAAAACACATTAAACACTTAAATAATTCATTGTGTGTAGGGTAAAGAAAGAATAATTTGTAAATGATACAGGAAATATACATTAATTAACTTAAATGAATGGTACAGGCTACATGAAATGGTGTGTAAATTTAGATTAAAAAAAAAAGCCAGATCAACACATATTAATCTGCCATTAACTTCTAAAAATCATTCCTATAAATTTGCATGTACATTTATGATAGAGGAATTGGAACTTTATTGTGGAGGTAACAAATTTACAAGCTTTGACATCACAATTTTGATTTTCTGCAATGGTCACCTGTATAAATTTAACTTTAACAACTGGTAACCAACTTTACAAACATTTCTGACAGTTTCCTTATGAAACATCTTCTGCGGATGAACGTACTGCCATAAGTCCTTCACTGTACTTATCACTACAGCTTTAGCTGAAATCAGCAAACTTTGTAAAGTGATGTTGATGTAGGTACAGATATACCACAGTATCTTATTATTTCACACTATGAGTTTTTAAGAAAGAAACAGAAATTAAAAAAAGCTGAGCTTCTTCCTATGCAGTTTAACAACAATAGATCCCCATGGTTATAAAGTGTGGGCCTACATTCAACTGAGTTAAGCCTAGTAAAAGACAGTGTGATTTTTTAGGTCTGTTTACTGCAAATAAACACCTGGTCTGCTGGTTTTCATGTTGAATTTTCACTTGGGGTTTGTGTCTTTTTTTGGTTAGGCAGACAAAATTTTATGTATAAAAAGGGTACACTAAAATTAACATGTCATATCCTCATAACTTGATAATAGTACATTCCACTACCAAGAAAAATCATTATACATGTGCCTGAAGTCGGAAAACATTTGGGCAGGGTATTGTGTACTACAAAATGATATACAGGTATGCAGCTCACTAATATCTGGTACAAAATTAATTTACATCGCAAAAAATATTCGTGCTCTGTAGTACAGTCAAAGATTTTTAACAATCATACAACATAAAAGTTGGAATACTATTGCTCTGTAATAATTTGTTCATTGGATACCAAAGCAAAAACAAATGAGAGCAGAACTAAAGATTGCCTATCAATGAGAAGAGAAATTGCATTAA
>JAIGNY010001139.1:2250000-2456461 GCA_020152595.1 Chiridota heheva
GGGGGGGGTGAAGGAATATTTCCCGACAAAATGTTTGACATTGTATGCGTCAATGCTATAGCGCGAAGCGCTAGCTTAAACGGCGTGGGGTCTAGGGGCCCGTCTTAGGGCTTCTAGTGGGGTCTAGGGGCGAAGCTCCGGTAGGGGTCCCGAGGCCGAAGACCACGGAAGTTCTGCGATTTTAGGCATTTTATGGCTGATATTTCATCTAAAATCAACACAGATTTACACGGTAATATCACCTCAAAACAACATGGAAACTTAACTATTTAGGCCCCTGTACGTTTCCATCTTATATGGAGATTTTTTGTTTTAAAACTGAAACACCGGCGTTCATTAAGGTACCATTTGTTATAAACTACAGAAGAAGAAAAACCGCAAAATACATTTTTTTTATTGTTTTTCTCATCACTATTGACCCACAAATATTTTGCTTTGTATTACCATGGGTTATCTCTACAAATACTATTGACTTTATCTTGTACCAGTCAGCTCGTTCACAATTGATAATGGAAGCCACTGGTGTATGAAAATCGTAATCAAATAAAAGCAACAACTCATTCCCGACATTCATAATAGATCACCATTCCGAGTTAAGTAGCTTGCCTTAATATCTGATAATTAAATATTCATGTCTGTATGCGACTCAATATTCAACAGGCGTCATTCAACTTGTTAGTAATTGCACAAACTATTTTGCATAAAAATCTGGACACTTGTAATTAATTCCATAAAAGTAAAATAGATAACAACATCAACGAGATCTAGAATTGTAATAGGCTCGTGTGCGCCTGTCAGAGCCTGATTACTATGGAGCACTGCAGGGTGACACTGCCCCGTGTCGCAAAATTCGAGTATAATTTTAAGTATAATTTTCAGAAACTATGCCAAGGAAATTGTAAGCCTGTGGTCCTTGAAAAGTTAGAATTCAACCTTAAATTGATGAAAGCCCTCTTCAAATGTGTAGGTACGATTGACAAAAATCAACAATCGTTAAAGTATAAGTTTTCGACAATAGAGGAAATAAATAAAATGCCTAATTTTCCATTCCAAATTTAATATCAAATTAATGAAAGGACCCCACACTTAAGATATAAGACATCGCCATCTCTAGCTTTGCCACAGGGCCCCCATAAACCCATAATCAGATATTCTACAGCTTATTTTCAACGTTATGCAAGTAAGGTGTATCTTGAATAGACTTTTACAAAACTGACAACGTAACTTGAAGTACTTGAAAATAATTCTTCATTTATATAAAAGACGACTGCCACAAACGGATTAACTGGGGCATTGACAGTTTTAAATGGTATATGCACTCCTTTTTAAATAGATCCTTATGATGTTTCACATTATGGTTTTTCCGATAGTCATCATCAAATTGTCGGTATTCAGTCCACATTGTAACTTAATTCTGACAGGTTCTCTCTCCATCCTGACAGTGACAAAACTTGCTTTCTCGTAAATGTTATACCAGGGTAATAAGATTATACCGTTCGAATAAACGAAAATTACGTAGTTGATGAAAAGTGGGACTCAGCAGGGAGTTGTCATTTACAAATGATATCTTCCTGGACTCGGAGATCTTCTACCT
This sequence comes from Chiridota heheva, assembly GCA_020152595.1. Lineage (NCBI taxonomy): Eukaryota > Metazoa > Echinodermata > Holothuroidea > Apodida > Chiridotidae > Chiridota > Chiridota heheva. The sequence continues at coordinate 2,251,595 of JAIGNY010001139.1, forward strand.
GCCAACTTGCAGCAGCAACAAGTTGCCATGGTTTATAAGGGACGAGGGTGTTATCTGATCTTTTATCAGTCGCCTCACTGGTTGAAACAATAGTTTCAATCGTGATTTAATTCAACAAGTTGAAAACAAGATCTGCAGTCTTGTACAGACAAGGAGTTAGTTGATGTGTGTGTTTAATCATGTGAATATGTTTTATTTTATAAAAAATGAGAACAAAGAAATTTAAATGTGCATGTATTAGGCGATGAACATAAGTTGATGAAGTTTCGTTTTTAAGGTTATAAATAATTAAATTTTCCGACAAAGTTCAAATTTTGCCGACATAACTATTTTTGTTAACATGGCTTTCATTTCCGAATGTTCATCTCTTTAGGGAAGATCGGTGAAATTTTCCCGACAAAGTCATAATTTTTCGGATAAAATCGCGGTTGGGGGGAGGGGTGTGACTATTATCTATTAGTGCTATTATCTACAGAGGTTTGGAAGAGATCAGTTAGGATTTCATAAAGGTCTTCCGCATATGTGTTTTTAAGAACCATGATGGTATTTGGTCAGGGCCTGAGGCTTTATTTGGGTCTGGGTTTTTCAGTTGTTTAAAATGTTAACTTTAGTCATACTTCACTACAAAGTTTACCGTTGTTCACAAGGTCTGACACACCCACATAATTATTTTTAAATCTTTTTATGTAGGACCAAAATGCCTTGGGGTTTTCAGTTAGAAAGTTTTAAAGTTTATTACAGATGAAGTTGTTTCTAGCTTCTTTGATGTTTTTACAGACGGATTTCCTCAGCTTTTATATGTACTCCAGTCATTGATTTGTTGAGTTTTCTTAAACAGTTTATGTTTCTTCTTGCAGAGACGGCGTTGGATATGGGTGAACCAAGGTAGATCAAAGTTTAATTTAGTTGAGGTGAAATTGTGAGGTTTTTTTCCCTTCAAAAATCAGTTTAATGTCCTTTTCAAAGAAACTCCATTTTGCATCAACATTAATGGATGAGCTACCGTATTGAATTTAGAATATTATCGCAGTTTAAGTTTAGACAGGTCTTCTTTTATGCGTTCTGTATTAGCATTTTTTTCTTAATTAGATTTTACGTTTACGCTACTTTTTACGAGGAGGGGAGATGTTTAGGGTCAGTTTAAGAATATCATGGTCACTTATACCGGGTATGACATTAGCTGAGTTAACAGCTGGTGAGCTGTTAGTAAATACAAGATCGAGAATGTTGTGATCTCTGGTAGGTGACTGCACCATTTGAGTAAGGTTGAATGAATCGGCCACTTCAAAAAGGATTTTGGCTGCTTCGGAGGAAGCGTTAGTGCCTGAAATAATGTTTTGGCTCCAGTCAATGTTATGTTGGTTGAAATCACTAGCAAAAATAAAAATGTTTTTGTCAGCATTTTTGCCTAACTTTTAGAGTGATTTTCTCAACTCAAGAAGGCTAGTAAGATCATTGTGACTGGGCCAGTAAAAAGTTCTTACATACATACTCTTTCCCTTAGGGAATTGGAGTTTGGTCCTGGTGATCTCACAGTCAGAGTCTAGTTTAGTGAGCTCAGTAAAAATCAGGTCAATTTTTATTGCTTGTAACACACGACCATAACCATTTGTACGTCTATCTTTACGAATAATTTTTATAGTTGTCGGGAAAAATGTCAAAGTTGTTGATTTCGGAATTTAGCCAGGTGTCAGTGCCAATTATGACATTCAGTGGATCTTTTTCTTTTATAAGACTTTCAGTGGAGGCTTTCTTGTTTAGAATATTTTGAATACTAAAGTAGCACATCCCTGACGTGAAGAACGCCTGCGCTACAGATGGGCATTTTAACCTACTGCCAAAACCTAGTTATGGAATCATTTACCATCGTTTGACCGTAATTTATTTCACTTTAAGCCGTTTCTGTATGCTGACATTGTAGGATTGCTTGTTGTTTATTGATCTGCGGCCTCACAAAAGCTTGTTGTCTTTTTCCTATGCACGCCATTGGAGATAAAAGACAAAAAAAATGTGTCTTAACTTGAATCAACTTTACCTAACTTCCCTGAGAATATTCTTTACTAAAATATTAAAAATCTTTTATCACTAAGGTTCACAACAAATTTATCGTTTATCCACAAAATAATCCCGCATGAAACTTACTTGGAAATGGAAGAATTTATCTAATTTCTGTAAGTCTTCTGTTCGCGATGCGAACAAGTTTTCAGCCATTACTTTTAAGAGCAGAACTAAATTTTGTTGATTATTCATGTCAAAGTTCGATAAAAATGTTAACTTGTTACTTGATATATTGAAATGTGCACGACTTGTTGTTATTCTTTTGACAATTATCACATGACAAGTCACCTGTACGACAACCATATAAGTAATATGACGTCGAACATAAACAATTTTACGAGTGACAGAAACTTCGAAGGTCCGACTAGGACATTTTTTCTCTCGTTAAAACAAGCATAAAGGGTCTTCTAATTTGGTCTTTTTGAGCAATAAAACAACTTTAAAGAACTACGTATAATAATTAAAACAAGAAAGGTATATAATATGGTAAGATAGCAAACTTGGAGTGAATTTCGCCCCATTGACCATGGACCTAAGTTTGGTACCCTAACGTTAAACACACCTTCACCTTTATGTATGGAAAGTGTAATAACCCTCTGTAAACGCCACCAGTATGTCGAAAAGTGTATTGTGGGATATAACTAATAAAGCCAAAACTCCTATTGAAATAAGCCTCATCTAAAAGATTTTTATGGTAATTTTCAGAAAAAAAAATTATGAATCTGAATCTGAATCTGAAACGGTTAAGTCGGCAAAAATCCGACTTAACCGTTTCAGATGATTGAGAAAAACATTTATGAATTCTCTAAACGTGAAGAGTTTTTTTTTTTTTACGATATACTTTAAAAGAACAAATAATTAGTTTCATACTACCTGTTTGTCTGCCTGTAAAAATAAGTTTTAAAAATTATCACATGACAAGTCACCTGACATTACTTTATTAAAAATTCCAATAGTGAAACTGTGTCAACGCCAAATTATACTTTGCTGAATTTTTTTGAAAATGTCAGCTTTAAGAAATATTCGTTCTGTTTTCATTGATCTAAGTGGAACCATTCACATCGATGACTCGGTTATTTCCGGGGCCGTACAATCCCTAGAAAGGTAAGTGTAATTTCTGTAAAATAATCTAAGTTAGTCCGTGATTGTGGAGTCTAACCAGGGACCTGCTATTTAGAACCGACCTGAAGTTAGCCTCATCTGTCTGCTGTGCGCTAGTGTTAGTATGTATTGCGAGGAGAATCAAAGGATCAAAAAAATTATATCCCGCAATTAATGGTAGCATTGCACTGAACACATCAAAGTACATGTATACACGTTACACCGGTTCGCATGGTAGGTGAATACACTAAGCCCGACCAAATATGAATCTGATTCTGAATCTAAGGCTGACTAAATCGGAATCTGAGGCTAACTTCAGCTTGGTCTATTCATCATGGGTAAATCGTTGTTGACTTCTCTGTGCAAAGCTTAACGATGATCTCAAAGTTTTTTGTTGAGTAACTATAGCTTCCTTTTACCTCCAGATGTTACAAAATTGAGATTACATGTACCTTTTTCCTCAAAAGTAGAAAAAGGATGGTATTTTGATGAAATTGACTCAAAGTGGTTGAAGAACATGAGAGTAGGCCTAACCATGTTTGGTTGACGCGAGTGTAGGCCTACACATGTAATCAAAGGTCAACAGATGCTTCTGCTATTTTAAAGAATCTTACCTTTTCACGTGTTGCGCAAATATTTCCTTAGTTTTTTGTCTTTTCTTCAAGTGTGCAAACCATAAAAAAGTATGCAATCACAATCCAAACTCATCGCAGCGTCTGTTCACTGTTAAATAACATCTCCCTATGTATGCCCTACATGCTAGGCACTACAGTACATCTGCAATACAGATTGAGACTCCGACTTATCTGTTTTAGCGTGGAAATCGCCGCAGTCCTAAAATCGCGACTACACCGTCTATTTACGTCACCTGTCACACTGTAATTACGCCACATAAAAATATATATATTAAAGAATGGATAAAAATGTAAGCCAATATTGTACACTCCTTTCGGTTCAACCGTACGCTCTTGGAACATTTTTTTTTTAACTAGGGTGCACAACACCGATACGCGTATTAATAAATATAACGCCAGCGAATGTTTGATATAATTTAAATTATAATTCTCTCGTTTTGTGTTGCAGTATATGGGAGAGAGGGAGAATTGGAATTCCTCCTTTTGTGTTGTGCTGTATATGAGAAAAGGGAGAATTAGTTTCCTTTGCGTTACACTTGAAAGAATTGGCTTTATTCAGTCGTTGATACTAGAGAGAAGAAGTAAGGGTTAGTGGAATACATCTGACAGAATAAAACCAATATCTTTCACGTGTAACGCAAGGGGACCTAATTCTCCCCTTTCACACACACTCATATATGAAGTAGGGAAGAAATGGAAGTTACCCCATGTGGGGCTGACTTTTATCACCTTTTTTGTTATCACAAAATGAATTATCATTGTTTAAAGCAGGTAAACAATATGTTTTCTTAATGATTAACAAGTACTGTAAATCCGTTATTCGGATTTAATTCATGTGTATATATATATGACTTTACCGCACACTCAACACTTAATACAGTGTATCTTCCAATTTTCCCCTTTTGTACACACTTGCATACGGTCTGTGGGGAAGGGGGGCTTTTCATATTAAAGTGGTAGGTATGTGCTGCCCAGTTTCAAATTGACTGCAGTATGAGTTTCTTTTTTGGTAACTGCAGTATAACAGTTTGTGATTTTGATACCTGCAGTATGAAAATAAATTATTTTTGATACCTGCAGTATGAAAATAGGTGATTTTTGATACCTGCAGTATAAAAATAAAATATTTTTGATACCTGCAGTACGAAAACATGCAAAATTTTTGAGACCTGCAGTATGAAAGATTGGATGTTTGATACCTGCACTACGAAAATGATGAAAAGCAACTACTTGGGTGGCACATGTATATATACATATATCCCATATATGGACGTGCCCCACCCCCCGGGAATACGGACGAGGGGAGAAATCTTTGGACAGTCAAAATTTAAGACTTGGTTATTTTTCATTCGTGGTTTATCAAAAAACTAGAGTGAACATCTGATAAGTTTTTCATCTACATTCATTATCATTCTACATTGGTTTTAAAGCGAAAATTGAATTCTCCTTTTTTTTTGGAAGATATTGCCATTTTGAACGTATTCGGAAACAAAATGAGTCAGAATCTATTTTTCTTTACCAATTTTCGACATATTCTCAAGCAAATTAAGTTTTCATTTCCAGGTAAAATTGTATAAAACATATTGAAGTGAGAGTGTATGAATTTTCATGTATGTTGATGTTTATTATGGTTCTGAAATTTTAGTTGCCCTAAATTTTGAGATGCTGTGGCTCAGTGGTTTAGGAGTCATGCTCGTATTCGAGAGGTACCGTGTTTGATTCCCGTTGTGAGCGCTGCATTGTGTCCTTGAGCAAGACACTTTACTCTACTTGCTTCAGTCCACTCAGCTGTTAAAAATGAGTACCAGCACTGCTGGGAAGTTAATCTGCGATGGACTGGCATCCCATCCAGGGAGAGTCATTTACTCTCATCCGCTCGCGCCATGGAAACCAGGGATAAGCACCGGCTCAATGAGCCTAATGGCTCGGATGGATTTAGCTCTAAAATTTGTAGGGCAACTTTTTTTGTGCACATGTTAAATCCCATTGACTTTTGCTTCAGCGTGCATTTTTTTTCTTTTCCAACGGGCAATTTCCTATACCTAAAATCAGCAAACTTTGTGGAGTGAAGCTGATGAAGGTTTGGCTACTGTACCAGTATGTCACCTCCCTCCCTCCCTTCCCCCTCTCCCTCCCCACTCTGACATATTTTCTGGAATTGCCCATTTTCATTCAAATTGTGTTTTATACGGTTTTGTGTTATTGGGGCGGGGAGTGTTTAATCAGAGATATGGTATATAGTTATTAAATCTGCTATCAAAATAGTATTTCCTTTCCTCGTATCTTTTAAAGTGGGTTATGTATTCCCATTATACTAGCAGGGCATGCTTTTAGAGCAGATCTCTTTTGATTCCTGATAAGTTTCATGCAAATATTCATTGCATTATATGACAGGAACTGAAGTGCAAACTATCTTATTGAATTCTATCATAATAAACAAAATTAAATTATTTGTTCTATAGAAATCTAACGCAATAAAGGTCAAACTGGGGCTCTTTCTTGTTTCAGCTTTGTGTTGTTGTAACCCGTTATCAGATGCCCAAAAACCATTAACATTTGATCGCTTAATGTAAGAAAAAAGTGGAAATTTCTGTAGCTCTCAGTAGGGCAATTATTTTTTGCATGCAATTTTTTGTTTTTCAGGTTGAGAAAATCAAACCTCAAGATTAAATTTGTCACCAACACCACAAAAGAAAGCAAAGAAACTCTTTATAGAAGGCTACAAAAAATAGGGTTTGATATTGGCAAGGAAGAAATCTTTACGTCTTTAACTGCTGCCAAGAATCTGGTTCAAAGCAAAGGATGTCGTGCAATGTTGCTTCTCTCAGACGATGCCAAAAGTGATTTTGAAGGTAAGTTTTCATCTAGTTTGCAAGTCCATTTGTGCAGTAAAAATTAAAACTTTATAAGAATTCTTTGAAGACTGTCTTTTTAAAATTTATCAGAGCAGGATCTATAAAAATTTATCAGGCGCGGATCCAGGAGGTGTGCGTGTCCCCCTTTCAGATCACAGATGCCCTCCGCACTTGGTCTCTTTTTGCTAAAAGTTCCCATTCTAATTGAAATTATGGTTGATATCAAACCTCATAACTGATGTGAATGACCTCCTTGGTTATTCTGATATATTTTTTGCCCAAATGTATAAATGGAAAGACGGCGGAGTTATGTAAGGGTTTTGCAGGATCAGTGATATAATTAATTACAGTATGGCTACCTTTAGGAGCTGTGTGTTGTTTGAAGTTGTGAATCATTGTCTTCATTAATGGGGCACTAGACCAAAAAGTGAAGCACAATTTTCTAGAGATACTAAAATACTCAACAAAGCTTTTTTACCAAAGTGGAAAGCTTCAAAAGTTCTCTAACATATGTACTCATTAGTAATCTAAGATTTATAAACAATAACATACTATCACTTAAGCAGGCAATACAGGTCAATAAATATTGTCAAAATTCACTAAAAAACCTCCTAACTTATGGGTCTAGATCACCTTTAACCAGTTGTGGAGCACTGGTTGAAGACCCGCCAGGGAACCTGGCAGGATACCAGATTGGGAAGCCGAAGCTTTACTGCACTGCTGCTATGGAGGTCTCTAGGCTTGTGATTTTGAAGGATATAATGTTTAGGTGCAAAAATGATAAATAGGTTTATGAGATTAGATTAAATTGATTATGATGAACAGTATTGATACTCCTCCAGCTCAAACTATTACATGTGCTCAAACTTCAAATACAGGGAGGAAAAGAAAGATTCCTTAACCAGGAAGTTCCCATTTTAGACTGTGCTATTCAAACAGTATCTATATCTGGCAAAGTTGATTTACAGCCATGGTGACATAATACTAAACCAGAAAATTTACATGCAGATTAGCAGTTGATTCACACAGTCTTTTATCCATAGATGTTTTTCGGTACTTCTCTAATATGATGTAACAGGTTTTGTATTTGATTATTCTTAAAAAAGTAACCAACCAGGGAGTCTCATTCAATTTTAAATTGTGATTGTATTGCCACATAAATTTCAGAGTATTCAGTTGATATACTTAACCGAAAATCCAGTGGGGGCACTTTCTTTATTTAGGAAGCTTTAGGAAGTGGGGCAGGGGCATGGAGAAAACTGCCCCAGAAAAGATTGCACCTACACAGTTGCATGCTTTTTTTTGAGTGGGAGGTAACATTGGGAAATTTTTAGCAAAATATTGAAAGATATTGGTATAAAGTTATTGGAAATTTTTGTAAAAGTATTGGAGATTTTGGTAAAATTTGGCGACATTTTATTAAAATTAAAGAGAATTTCTGGAAATTGGACAACAAGTTCCAAAAATAAATGAAATTTCCCAAATTTTTTGTGATGAGTGAGGGAAAATGCCCGAACATGAAGAAATTTTTTCCAAATTCTCCAAACATAAAGAATTCCTAAAAAATTGAAGGAGACTTCCCAATTAGCAGCTACATGTACATGTACATTTGATTGCAAGCTTTGAGTGGAATATTTTTAGGGTTCTTGACCCCCACCCTTCCCTGAGAGGTGATCCTTCCTCTGCCATTGATGAGGATCTGAAACAGGAAAAAAGTTAGTGCTAAATTCTTGCAAAGCTTTGTTCCTTAAGAATGACCTAGAATATTATTTTAGGGGCACCTCCTGCCCAATACTCCCCCTTTCTCTTGGGCAAGGAGGGCAGTGACCCCCTTTGCTCCGTGATTCTGCCATCACTGGATATACTATGCTAGATGTACAAAGAACATCAGAAATATGAAATAATCAAGTTATGTTTACATCAATATCTGTAAATCAATTTTGTTCTGTTTTTTTGCTCATAGGTATACCCACAGAGAACCCTAATTCTGTTGTTGTAGGATTAGCCCCAGATTCTTTCAATTATGACACCTTAAACCAGGCATTCAGGTAAACACTTTCAGTACATTTTAGAAAGTTAATGAAGTTAAAGTAAATTGAAATGAATGTAAAATATTGTAAATGTATTGAATTACAAATGATTATCCAATTTAAGCAAAAAAAGTTAGCTGGTTTGGTTTTATTATCTTTTCCCTCAGTTTATATCAAAAAGAGCTTACAAAGAACTCTGTGGGTATCTCTCCACCTGTTGTGTGACTTTCACTTTTTCTTTACATTTTAGTCTGTATTTGATCAAATTTTTCTCTTCGATAATTTTTCCAAAAATCTTTTCCAGTCTAAAGTTTCAGGATGTTTCTTTAAGAAACACATTTTGTTTGTTATTAAGAGGTTTTTATCCTGATTATTGAAGGATATTTGCCATGAATTTTATCTTTCATATTTCATACTGTATTTGATTCCTAGAGTACTTTTATCAGGGGGAGAGTTAATAGCAATACACAAAGCCAGGTATTACAAGAGACCAGATGGACTCGCCTTAGGCCCAGGGCCATTTGTTGCCTGTCTAGAGTATGCTACAGGTGCTGTTCCAACTATTGTTGGCAAACCAGAGAAATCCTTCTTCACCGAGGCTCTAAAAACGTTAAACTGCTCACCTGAAGAGACTGTAATGATTGGTGATGTAAGCAATATTCATCTATGTTTTCATATGTTTGGTGTGGAATATATTGTTGTATCAATTGTTTTAGCGTCTTATACCAAACTGTTTTCATGTTTGGTGTGGAGTATATCGTTGTATCAATTGTTTTTGTGTCTTGTACCAAACTGTTTTCGTTCGTTTTGAATATATTGTTGTATCAAATGTTTGTGTCTTATACCAAACTGTTTTCATCAGTTTGGTGTGGAATATATTGTTGTATCAATTGTTTGAGTGTCTTATACCAAACTATTTTCATCAGCTTGGTGTGGAATATATTGTTGTATCAACATGTATCAATTGTTTGAGTGTCTAAATCAAAATTTTCAGGCTCACTACTTGGGAGCGAACCGTATGCTCTCCTCAAAATTTTCAGGCTTGCCAAGCTTGACTATGGCAATATTGTTTACTGTGTCGCTCACAACTCATACCTCAACCACATCTAAAATGAAGCCCTCAGGCTTTGTCTAGGGAGCCTACAGGACCTCCCCAATCACTAGCCTTCATGTTGAAGCCAACGAACCCCCTTTCTACTTAGATGTAAAAAGCTTAGCCTCTCCTATGCTTTTAGAGTCCTCACCAACACCCAGAACCCTGTTTACCACCTCATTAGGTACCCCAATTTCTCCACCCTCTTTGATAGGACTAAAACTCTATCGCCTTCCTTCAGCTTACGCATTAAATCAGACCTCTTTCAACTTGGCATCAACCCCGCCAGTCTCGGCACCTACTCCTGGCCCACTTTTCCTCCTTGGGCCAACCCCCTTCCTTCTGTCCACCTAGACCTCTCCACTTATAACAAAACTCAAACTCACCCTAACCTCTTCATCAATCTCCACAACCAAATCAAAGACCAACTCTCAAATTACACCTCCATCTATACTGATGGCTCCAAGGAAGGCAACAAGACAGCTGCTGCTGCCATCATCCAAGACATCACCCTCAGTAGCAGACTTCCTGACTACTCATCCATCTTTTCAGCCGAGGCTAAGGCCATTCTCCTCGCCCTCAACTTTATTGAGTACTCTCCTCTTAGTCACTTTGCCATTTTCTCTGACTCAAAGGCTGTTCTTACTTCATTACTCAATTTTAAATGGGATAACCTCACCTGCCACCTCCTCCTCCGGAAACTCTTTTCTCCCACCCTCTGCAGGAAAAGTGTTCTTTTCTTCTGGATACCCAGCCATGTTGGCATCCCTGGCAATGACAGGGCTGATACAGCTGCTAAGCTTGCCCTTAACCTCCTCCCTTCCCCTTTTCCCAAAACCCTCTCTGACATCAAACCGCTTATCGCTTCTCTTGTTCGTGACCGCTGGCAAACCTTATGGAACTTCCAAATTGATAACAAACTCCATGTCATCCAGCCCACAATCCCGATCAAATCCACCATCAACAACCTTTCTCGCATCGACAACGTTCATATTACCCGTCATAGAATTGGTCACACCCACCTCACTCACTCCCACCTCCTTATTGGTTCCCCCAACCCCTCTGTAACAATTGCCACTGCATCCTCACAATCCATTACGTTCTCCTTGCTTGCCCCCTTTACAACCTTCCCAGAGCTTCCCTCGCTCCACACAACTCAATTGCTGAGTTCTTCCAGAAAAATTCTCCAGATAAAATAATCTCCTTCCTTCAGCATGCATCCCTCTACAACCATATTTAATTCTCCTCTTCCACCCCCTCTCTACTTTGTTTTTGTTTTACCCATGCACCTCCTCTCTCGATCACAGCTTTCTGACTTTTGTTCTTGAATTTCTCTCATTCTCCCCCTGGTCTCTTTCCTTACTACCTCTAAAATGATCTGACCTCTCAGGCACAATTTGACCTTCGTTGTCGTGGTGCCGTTAAGACCTCATCAAACAAACAAACAAACATATACCAAACTGTTTTTATCAGTTTGTTGTGGAATATATTGTTGTATCAATTGTTTGAGTGTCTTATACCAAACTATTTTTATCAGTTTGGTGTGGAATATATTGTTGTATCAATTGTTCATCAGTTTGGTATGGAATATATTGTTGTATCAATTGTTTGAGTGTCTTATACCAAACTATTCTCATCAGTTTGGTGTGGAATATATTGTTGTATCAATTGTTTGAGTGTCTTGTACCAAACTATTTTCATCAGCTTGGTGTGGAATATATTGTTGTATCAATTGTTTGAGTGTCTTATACCAAACTGTTTTCATCAGTTTGGTGTGGAATATATTGTTGTATCAATTGTTTTAGTGTCTTATACCAAACTGTTTTCATCAGTTTGGTGTGGAATATATTGTTGTATCAATTGTTTGAGTGTCTTATACCAAACTGTTTTCATCAGTTTGGTGTGGAATATATTGCTGTATCAATTGTTTTAGTGTCTTATGCCAAACTATTTTCATCAGTTTGGTGTGGAATATATTGTTGTATCAATTGTTTTAGTGTCTTATACCAAACTGTTTTCATCAGTTTGGTGTGGAATATATTGCTGTATCAATTGTTTGAGTGTCTTGTACCAAACTATTTTCATCAGTTTGGTGTGGAATATATTGTTGTATCAATTGTTTTAGTGTCTTATGCCAAACTATTTTCATCAGTTTGGTGTGGAATATATTGTTGTATCAATTGTTTTAGTGTCTTGTACCAAACTATTTTCATCAGTTTGGTGTGGAATATATTGTTGTATCAATTGTTTGTGTCTTATACCAAACTGTTTTTATCAGTTTGTTGTGGAATATATTGTCGTATCAATTGTTTGAGTGTCTTATGCCAAACTGTTTTTATCAGTTTGTTGTGGAATATATTGTTGTATCAATTGTTTTAGTGTCTTATACCAAACTGTTTTTATCAGTTTGGTGTGGAATATATTGTTGTATCAATTGTTTGAGTGTCTTATGCCAAACTGTTTTTATCAGTTTGGTGTGGAATATATTGTTGTATCAATTGTTTGAGTGTCTTATGCCAAACTGTTTTTATCAGTTTGGTGTGGAATATATTGTTGTATCAATTGTTTGAGTGTCTTATGCCAAACTATTTTTATCAGTTTGGTGTGGAATATATTGTTGTATCAATTGTTTGAGTGTCTTATGCCAAACTGTTTTTATCAGTTTGGTGTGGAATATATTGTTGTATCAATTGTTTGAGTGTCTTATACCAAACTGTTTTCATCAGTTTGGTGTGGAATATATTGTTGTATCAATTCTTTTAGTGTCTTATACCAAACTATTTTTATCAGTTTGGTGTGGAATATATTGTTGTATCAATTGTTTGAGTGTCTTATACCAAACTATTTTTATCAGTTTGGTGTGGAATATATTGTTGTATCAATTGTTCATCAGTTTGGTGTGGAATATATTGTTGTATCAATTGTTTTATTGTCTTGTACCAAACTATTTTTATCAGTTTGGTGTGGAATATATTGTTGTATCAATTGTTCATCAGTTTGGTGTGGAATATATTGTTGTATCAATTGTTTTATTGTCTTGTACCAAACTGTTTTTATTCGTTATGTGTGGAATATATTGTTGTATCAATTGTTTGAGTGTCTTATACCAAACTATTCTCATCAGTTTGGTGTGGAATATATTGTTGTATCAATTGTTTTAGTGTCTTATACCAAACTATTCTCATCAGTTTGGTGTGGAATATATTGTTGTATCAATTGTTTTAGTGTCTTGTACCAAACTGTTTTCATCAGTTTGGTGTGGATTATATTGTTGTATCAATTGTTTGAGTGTCTTGTACCAAACTTTTTCTTGTTGCAATAACATTACACATACTTTGATGCTTGTTGTTACTTGTCTAATAACCAAGTCATATTTTTTGTATTTTTGGAATAATTGTGATGAATTTTTGTGAAAACTATTTTCAAGCCTTTATAGCATCTTATGTAACTACAACATCATTGTGGGCACATAACCAGTGACCCTTCTTTCTGCAAGCTGCTGGGTGTTTGTATGTTCTGAAATAAGTTCTCAACATCAAAGACATGATATGACTGTTTTGTCATGTTTTCTTGCTCTTTTATGAATTTTTTTTTTTTTTTTTTAAGGATGTGGAGGGTGATGTTCACGGAGCTCAACAGCTTGGCATTAGAGGTGTCCTGGTTCAAACAGGTAAGAGAGCTACAAAAATTCTCAAAGGAATGTGGATGGTACTAACCAAACTAAATATCATATGTAGGAGAAGCCTATTTAAAAATCAATTACATTTATTTTATTTTCTTGTGTGTAGTTATTGCTACATAAATTATTTTAGTATCTCTTTATTTCTGACACCATAAACTTTGTATCATGATGCCTGTGAATGTATTTTTCTGAGGAGTAGTGCACACAAAGTATACAAACAATAGTTTATGAATATCATCTGTTCACCTAATAAAATGAGTTGAAAATACGACATGTGTAAAACTAAGTATTATTTTACGTCCAAATTCAAGAAAATTTAATTGGTCTGTCAAATTGTTTACTGTAAATATTTAAATTTGTCAGAAAAGAAATGTCTTTAGAACACACAACAGATTAATGGGTTAGGGACAATTAGAACATTTACTGCCTTAAATATGGCTGAAATTGATCCAAAAAAGACCCAGTGTATGCACTTTTGAAATGATTGAGTTTGATTGTTTGTATTTTCAAACCTAGTTTTTCAGGTAAATATGCAAATTTATGATGTCGTAAGATCACTCCTCTGTATCACAGCCATCTAAACCAATAATCACACAAACATCTGAACAGTATTTAGCAAGAAATAATTGTATTCAAGTTAAATTTACACCGTGCAAATCATTTGTTGTTTTTGTACAGAAAAATGGGAATATTTCTACACCACGCATGGCATAACCTTGAAAAAGACACTTTGTGAAGATACAGCTGATTCATTCCTTGACAAGCCTTTGAAAAATATCTCTCGGGCAGTTCTGAAGACATTTAAACACCATTAAGGACACAGAAAGCAATAGGCCGTGACTAAATCCATACCTCAAGAAAATCACACGAGGTCCTAACTATATCTGTAGAAACCAAATTTTGAGGTTATTTCTGTACTTTTGTTGATGATAAACTTTGTATGAAATTCAATTGACAGATCCCTACCAAAGATGAGCATATATTCCAGGACCTTTCTCACATTTATGCTTCAGAAAAAAAGTAATATTAAAAACAGAGGGGGGGAGATGTTTGTATTTTCTACCATTTTAGAAAAGTGGTGGGGTGGGTTGAGGGCAGGGCAGGAAAAAATTATATCTGGTTTCTGTCTAGCTCATTGTGCTGTAATTCTTTCAGACAAAAGAAAGAATACCCCTTCCTGGATGAAATACATGTACATTGCATAACCTACGTGAACCATGTTTACTTTTCTTCCAGGTAAATACAGACAAGGAGATGAAAATAAAATCATACCAGCACCATCGTTGGTGTGTAAAGACTTCCCTGCAGCAGTAGATCACATCTTGACTCATTGGGTATGACATCCACTAAGGAAGACTTTGCTGTGAAGATGCTGAATTGTGGAGTTTGGATTTGAAGAATGAGAAAAAGCCCTCACTCTGGAATCATTCACTTCCCTCTTTGCAAGGTGGTGCCATTTTCCACTGCTATTTTTACATAGACAAGTAATGGAACTGATAGCTTTCTGTCCCAATAGGGAAATGTACAAATAGTATCACATTTGGAGCAACAGAATATAAAATACATACCATATGTAATTTGCACTGGCTAGGGCAATATTGAATAATGATTGATATGCCATTTTTGGCTTTCAGAGTTTGACAGTCTATATATATATATATGTATTCTGTTGTTTTTGAGTATCTCCCCTACTCCATTATCAAAGTTAGACAAGTTTTCTGATCAGATTTGGTCATCATATCCATGAGAAAACTCTTTAACTCCTCCATTGGATGAAAACTTGTGACCATAACATTAGTGGGATATTATATGCAAGTCTGTATATCATTTAATATGGCTTTATTATAGACCATGTCACCAATTATTTATATTTGAATGTCTCATCTCCAAGACTTATGGTATCAGATAAACTGCATTTTGTTAATTGGTTCATGAAAATGCTTTTGAGCTTGGTAAAAATAACTACATAAGAGAAACGCAACTACAATAAGTTTTCAATTAGAAGTTAAATTCTGGAAAGTCAGGGAGTAGGAATGTCAGTTTAGAAGATCGTGGAAATACAAGACAAGCTTTGGCCTTGGAAAAGTCATATTTCAAATTGAGTTTTCCAGTGGCTAAAAGACCTCAGTTCTTCAGTGTGTTTTCAATTTTGGAAATCATAAATGTGACAGCCTTTGTCCCAAACTGAAATCAACCTTTACTTCCTACGAGTCGAATAATCAGTTTGATGACAAGTTTAGATACTTAACCCTTACTCTACCACGCGGCGATATTATCGCCGTTTTGGGTGCCCCGTCTTTGGCCCCGCCTCCCGAGCGCATTTTCAAAACAGTGCTGGTAGAGTAAGGGTTAAATATACTTAGATATAAGTACTTCACAAAAAACAAGAACAGAGATGACACTGGCAAATGATCTATTTTAGATCCTTTTTAAAAACAATAAGCAATTGATGGCAGTACTCTTAGTGAACTGTGTAGATAAATAAGCTCCACTGGAGCAAAAATAGTTACTAGATATATCTTAAAACCTTCAGTTTTGAGTTGATAAATGTCCCACTGTAAGACAGATAATTTCAGTTACTCTTTTTTATTACAGATTGTATTGCTTGATAATGTATTTACATTGTTGATGTCTGTATGTACACATATTACACATACTTGATTAATTGTCTTAAACTGCATAAAAAACTTAATTACTTTCATAATCCGCCACATACAAACTATATCCTAGATGATCACATTTGACCAAACAGACTTGTATGTATTACCTTACCTTAAACTAAACACAACAGTAAATTGTTAGAATTAGGTCCAGTAAGCTTAAGTTTAGGGGGGTGAGCTTTCATTTTGATTTATATATCTTCAGCCTGGAAATAACTGGGTGTAGAAGGTTCTGATTGGGAGTGCAGATATCAATTTTGCTGATGCACTGTCCCATGAAGCCCGAGAATGTGGTCCAGTTTCTCAATGATCAGGTGTGGCCCAGGGGGCAAAGCTCTAATGATTTACACTTTTCTGATAGAAACAATAGTTCTGTTTAGACCTAAAAAATTATTTTGTCAATGGTACATAGATTATTTGATTTCAATCATCACTGCTAATCATATCACCAAATACAATTCTACAGAAAAGGTATGTAAAAACAGCTTCAAAAATCTGTTTAGTGATATACATCTTTGTGTCATTATTTCACAATGCAATCTTATTTTAATTTAGTGATATTTTTGCCTTTGAACCTAAGCCACTCTTGATTTGCAGATGAGTAATTTTAATTTGCTGATGGACTGGAGGTTAAAGGTGCGTTCCCCACCCTCCCGTGGCTATGCCCTTGCATCCTTAAAAATGAACAAGAGTATCAAGAAAAGCTAAAAAGATATACATATATATATATATATATATATATAAATATATATATATATTGCATCATCAAATGCAATCACTGGCTGCAACAATCATCTGTGTACGTAAATGGTTATCAAAATACACCCATCTTCACTGATTTACAACAAAAAGCTGAAAACGTGTTAAAAATAATATTCAAATCTGGTGAATCCACCAATTAATAATTAGTTGGTAACTTTTTAGAATGATAATAATTTACAGGAGTCTTCTTCCCTTACTAGAATGTTGATTATTACCTACCAGAAACAATCTCATGTCCTTCCAATAAGATGTGCTGTACACCCACAAATTAAAAGTAAATTACTATACCACTGTATGCATCTCCAAGCTTGATAATTGCTGGACCTTTTTTTGTGTGCAAATAACAGCAGAAATTATAATCTTGGCCTGGAGATAAACACAATTATTGTCACCACTTTTGTTTCTTCCTTAAAATATATGGGGTGGGGAGGGGGAAAGAAGTTTGGTAAAAACTCTATTTTCAGTATAAATCTGGGACATTTCTACGGTCATCATAATCTGCCAGATGTCTTGTGAAATGTCTCGGTCCACTTGATGGTTGATTTGGTTGAAATGAAAAGGAGTGATCCTCATCCTCAGCTTCATATGCCTCTGCTGGGGGGTTGGCAAAGTAGCGGGGAGCATCATCACTGTAATCGTCATCAATAGGGTGCTGAAAAAAAATAAGCCTGTCATGTCAATGAAGAATTTTGTTTGAGGGTCGCTTTAATAAGAGTTGGCACCTTTTGGTTAACCCCAGACATGGTAAATAACCATTCTTCTTAATGTGTAAATGGTTGATGCATAACATCTCTCTTTATATCAATCTATCACCTAGACCACTATAACATGTATAAGTGAAAATTATTAATGATGGAGTGCATTAACAAATAATTTTAATACAATTTGAGTCATGATATCTCATCTCCAGAAGTAAATAATTATATTTTAAATTGATCTTTCCTGTTTGATTTTTAATTAAAATACAAAGCTAAATATCAGGAAAAACAAAAACATTATTTTCTGTGTATTTTCCGCAAATATTGATTTCATGAACGTTAAACACGTCTGATGCTTGTTTAACCTGCATACAGTAAACTGAGGCAACATTTCTTTTTGACTTGATAGGGGCAAAATTACAAATAAACTCATACATATAGATTTTTTTATGGAACAATTTTATTTCTCATGTCTTTACCTCAAAGCCATATTTTTATAGGATGGGAAAGAGAAGTGTTGATTTCTCACACCTTGACTTGTGTAGGAAACCTTTAGATTTTTAAAAGATGAAAAGTGTTAGGACAGACAGAAACAAAACTTTGCATCCAGCAAAAAGTCTGATTCCACATGGTGTTCTATCTTTTTGGTGGTGTTCTATCTTTTTGGTGTGTTGAAAATGAATTTGCATTTTTAGACTTTTCAAGGTCTATGGATACTAAATAAGTTGTGACTTTTTCAAAATGGAATACAAATCAATTATCAAAATCTCTCGAAATGTGTAGTGTTATTTTGCTACTTTTTAATTTTAGACTTCTATTACGCAATGAAAGTTTATTCTGTAAATTCAGATTTAAAACAAAATCTCTACAACTTGGAAAGCCAAGATATTGAAAATTCATCAATATTCAAGAACAACGTGTGGGACGTGTTGAGAGCAACGTGACTTCTATTCTCTCCAACTTTTCATTCTGATTCACTTTACCTTGCACTTTACCACCTAAATTTTGTTTTGTTTGTATCTTCATTTTCTGAGATTCTCTTTCTGTAAATGGGTTTCTGTTTTGGGTGAGATCATTCTTTTGTTTTTCTTCCCTCACATTCTGACCAGACTTTCGCGCCTTATTGTTACCTGTACAGCGGTTCTCCTATAGTAATTCCACGATTTTTTTTCTAGTTGCCTCGGGTCTCACGTTTTTTTCCCATCATGACGAAACACTTCTGCCTTGACCTTGACCCTCCCTCCCCGTGACCCACCTGCTACCTCCATTGACCATTCTTCAGCCCCAGTCCCCAAAATTCTAATCATACAGGCCACCAATAAACCAGAAAGTTTTAAAAGAGTTTCCCCTTTTGTCATACACTAGGCGCTCCAAGGCCTTGACGGTACCCTCCCCAAGGTCTCTACCCTCAGATCTGGCAATCTCCTGGTGCACTGCACCAGGAACACAAGCCACCACCCTCCTTACCACCAAAACCCTAGCCAATACCGGTATTGACCTTACA
Source organism: Chiridota heheva (assembly GCA_020152595.1). Taxonomy (NCBI): domain Eukaryota; kingdom Metazoa; phylum Echinodermata; class Holothuroidea; order Apodida; family Chiridotidae; genus Chiridota; species Chiridota heheva. Next base: position 2,270,673 of record JAIGNY010001139.1, read on the forward strand.
GTCATCCCCACCATTCCCTAAACTCCAGCAAAGGTGTCACCAGAACTAGAGACCTTGCTTACCTGACCGATGAAGACCTTGTAAAAGAACTTGCCAATCAACACGTTACTTAGGCCATCGTCTCGTCCTCAAGAGAGACAGTGCCGAAACACCCACCAATACCATCTTCCTGACTTATTCCGCACCAACTCTCCCCTCCCACATCACTGCTGGCTACCTGAGAATCCCAGTTGCCCCTTACATTTCTAACCCCCTCCGTTGTCATAAGTACCATAGGTATGGCCATGGTAGAAACTCCTGCCACAGCCAAGCGCGCTGTGGCAACTGTGGAGCCCCAGACCATGACAACACCTCCTGCACCAACACCTCACTCTGCACCAATTGCGACTACACACCCAGCCAACTATCCCTCCTTCTCAAAAGACTGCCCCACCTGGCTTCAGAAAAAGCAAATAAACAAACTGAAAACCCCTAAACTCAACATTTACCCGGAAGCCAGGAAGCGATTTCTTGCTTCCCTCCACACTAAACCTTCCTACTCGAGCGCAATCTCCTCTAACACCAATACCACCCCAACACAATTAAACCTGACTCACATGCCCAAACTGACCACACCGGACTCTTTTAACCCAGTCCTAAGCCCATCACCATTGCCAACAACACCCATTATCCAAACCACTTCCACCACCACTTCTCTCCCCAACCTTCCTTCCTTCTCTAGGACTCCCGCCGTCCCCTAACCCAACACCTCTAATGCCATCAAACTCGAGCCAACCTGCCTAACAAACCAACAAACAGCCCACCATCCAAACCCACACATATGAAACTGAAGAGAACATGGATTGTTCGATTACTGAACAAACTTCTCGTCGAACTTTCAAAAACAACCACTCCTAAAGAAACAGGGACAAATCCAAAGAATAAATAGGCCAACTCAGACCCAGCAGATCTTCCTCCAGATAATCCCCTGCCTTCTTATAGCATGCAACACAAAAAATTACAATAACACTCACAACATTATACAATGGAACATCAAGAGCCTTAAGGCCAATTTCGACCTGCTGCAAGACTGGAGCAACAAAAACGGTTTTAAATTCTTCAAAGACAAGACAGTCTGCATGCACTTTTGTCATTTCAACAACCTCCACCCCAACCCGAACTTTGTGCTCAATGGTAATCGCATCCCAAAAGTTGAACACACAAAGTTTCTGGGTCAAACTCTAAACCCTAAGCTTACCTACAAAGCAACACATCACCAACCTGAAACTGAAATGCAACAGTTCCCTCAACATCCTCAGACTCCTCTCCAACACCACTTGGGGTGCGAACCGCTTTGCTCTCTTCAAAATTTTCAGGCTCACCATTCGTGCCAAGCTTGACTACGGCAATATTGTCTACTGTGTCGCTAACAACTCATACCTCAACCACATCAACACCATCCAAAATAAAGCCCTCAGGCTTTGTCTAGGTGCTTACAGGACCTCCCCAATCACCAGCCTTGATGTTCAAGTCAACGAACCCCCCTTTCTACTTAGATGTAGAAAGCTTAGCCTATTCTATGCTTTTAGGGTCCTCACCAACACCCAGAACCCTGTTTACAACCTCATTAGGTACCCCAATTTCTCCACCCTCTTTGATAGGACTAAAACCCTATCCCCTCCCTTCAGCTTACGCATTAAATCAGACCTCCATCTCGGCATCAATCCCACCACTCTCGGCACCTTCTCCTAGCCCACTTTTCCTCCTTGGGCCACCCCCCTCCCTTCTGTTCACCTGGGCCTCTCCACTCATCACAAAGCTCAAACCCATCCTAACTTCTTCATCAATCTCCACAACCAAGTCAAAGACCAACTCTCAAATTACACCTCCATCTATACTGATGGGTCCAAGGAGGGCAACAAGACAGCTGCTGCTGCGGTCATCCAAGACATCACCCTCAGTAGCAGACTTCCCAAATACTCATCCATCTTTTCAGCCGAGGCTAAGGCCATTCTCCCTGCCCTCAACTTCATTGAGTACTCCCCGCTCAGCCACTTTGTTATTTTCTCCGACTCAAAGGCTGTTCTTACTTCTTTACTCAACTTTAAATGGGATAACCTCACATGCCACCTCCTACTCCGCAAACTCCTTTCTCTCACCCTCTGCAGGAAAAGTATTCTTTTCTTCTGAATACCCAGCCATGTTGGCATCCCGGGTAATGACAGGGCTGATGCAGCCGCTAAGCTTTCCCTCACCCTCCTCTCTGCCCCTTTTCCCAAAACCCTTTCTGACATCAAACCGCTTATCGCTTCTCTTGATCGGGACCGCTGGCAAACCTCATGGAACTCCCAAATTAATAACAAACTCCATGTCATCCAGCCCAAAGTTCTGATCAAAGCCACCATCAACAACCTCTCTCGTATTGACAACGTTCATATTACCCGTCTTAGAATTGGTCACACTCATCTCACCCTCTCCCACCTCCTTATTGGCACCCCCTAACCCCTCTGCAACAATTGCCATTGCACCCTCACAATCCATCACGTTCTCCTTGCTTGCCCCCTGTACAACCTTCCCAGAGCTTCCCTCGCTCCCTACAACTCAATTTCTGAGTTCTTCCAGAAAAATCCTCCGCATAAAATCATCTCCTTCCTTCATCATGCCTCCCTCTACGACCATATTTAATTCTCCTCTTCCACCCCCTCTCTACTTTGTTTTTGTTTCAACCATGCACCTCCCCTCACGATCACAGCTTTCTGACCTTTTGTCCTTAAATTTCTCTCATTCTCCCCCCGTTTCCTTTACTTCCTACCTTTAAAATGATCTGACCTCTCAGGCACAATTTGACCTTAGTTGTTGTGGTGCCGTTAAGCCATCATCAAAGAAACAAAACTGAAGAAATTGACCTACTGGCCACCACCTTCAACCCGGTCGTCTTATGCCTACAAAAAGCATCCTGGAAAACCACAGACCATTATTCCCTCAACAACTTCGCTTGCTATCACGAACATCAAGTGGATGCCTACAGGGCCTGTGGGGGCGTTTCCATTCTCGTTTAACACGATATCCCACACAGCCCTGTTAATGTGAACACAGACCTTCAGGCCATCTGTATGTCTATCTATCTAAAAAAAACCTTCACTCTTAGCAATATCTTTTTTTCCCCCAACATTCAGCCAACCAGCCTTAACAACCTCATCTCTCAGCTCCCATCCCCCTTCATCCTTCTTGGTGACTTCAACGCCCACAAACCCCTGTGGGGCTCCAACACCACCACCCCCAGAGGCAAGCTCATCAAAAACTCTTTGACAGCACAGCCTCTCCTTGCTCAACACTAACTCCCCGACCTACCTCCACCCTGCCACAGGCTCCCTCACCTGTATTGACCTGTCTATCTGTTCTCCCCACCTCCTTGATTTTAGCTAGAAAGTCACTGCTGATCTCCGTGGTAGTGATCATTACACTCTTCTTATACACTCCATCCTTCAAACCCCCACTGACCACACCCCCAATTAAAACCTCGAGAAGACTGACTGGCCCCTTTTTGAAACCCTCTGTGACTCGCACCTATCCCCCCATCTTCTCAAGGGTGAGGATCCCATGTCAAGCTTTAGTAACATCCTTATCAACATCGCCACCTGCTCTATTCCCAAAACCTCCAAATCCCCTAAACACCCCCCTTTTCCTGGTTCTCTGATGACTGCAAAACTGCCATCAAGAAGAGGAAAAGGGCCCTCAGGAACTTCAAAACTAAGCTGACCACCCACAACCTCAACCTCTTTCACATCAGCCGTGCCAAGGCCAGGCGCACTATCAAGGACAGTAAAACCAACACTTGGAACAACTCCATCTCTTCTCTCACCACCAACACCCTCACAAAGAAGATTTGGAGAATGGTTAACAGCTTCCACGGCAGAGTGGGCAAGTTTCCCATCTCCCATCTCTCCAGAAACGGTAACCTCCTTACCGCAAAAAAGGACATCATTAACCACCTCGCCGCCTCTTTCAGCAACATCTGGTCCTCGGCCAACTACCCCAATGCTTATAAATCCAAAAAAGCTCGCGATGAAGCACGGAGCATCACCTTTCCCTCCGATAACACCGAGAGCTACAACACCCTTTCTAAATTAAACCAAGCCATCCACGACGCTGGCTACACCTCCAAGGGCCCAGATAACATCCCTTACCAGTTCCTAAAACACCTCCCCAACAACGCCACCACTACCCTACTCACCATCCTCAATCACTTTTGGTCTTCACACTTCTTTCCCCCTATCTGGAGGACAGCTATCATCACCCCAGTCCCCAAACCTGGAAAGACAGTACCGACCCCTCCAGCTACCGGCCCATCGCCCTCACCTGCTGTCTTTGTATAATTATGGAAAGGATTATTAACCAGAGACTAAACTGCTTCCTTGACATCAACAGAATCCTCTCCCCTCACCAAAGCAGCTTCCGGAAACATCGCAATACCCTCGACCAGTTAATTACATTTGACACTGCTATCCGGGAATCCTTTGCAAAAAAGGAACACTTTATTGCCATCTTTTTTAACTTCAAAAAAGCTTTTGACACTACTTGGAAATACGGCATTATCCGCAAACTTTACACCATTGGCCTCAAAGGCCACCTCCACATCTTTATTTCAAACTTCCTATCACCCAGGCAGTTCCAAGTTCGTATTGGCCACAACCCTCTCCAAACCCTACTCCCAGGAAGAGGGCATCCCCCAGGGCAGCATCCTCTCCCCCGCTCTCTTCAACCTGAGCATTAACGATATCGCAGACAACCTTGGCCCCCACATCAAATGTGCCCTCTACGTGGACAACTTCACCATCTTCTACTCCTCCCCTTGCTTTCCTCTCGTCGAAAATAGGCTCCAACTCAGCCTCAACCGGCTGCAAGACTGGTGCAACAATAACGGTTTTAAATTCTCCAAAAATAAGACAGTCTGCATGCACTTCTGTCATTTCAACAACCTCCACCCTAACCCGAACCTTGTGCTCAATGGCAATTGTATACCTGAAGTTGAACACAACTAAGTTCCTGGGTTTAACTCTGGACCCAAGCTCTCCTACAAGAAACACATCACCAACCTGAAACAGAATTGCAACAGCTCCCTCAACATTCTCCGCCTCCTCTTCATTCTCTGCCTCCTCTCCAACACCACTTGGGGTGCGAACCGCCATGCTTTCCTCAAAATCTTCAGGCTCACCATTCGTGCCAAGCTTGACTACGGCAATATTGTCTACTGTGTCGCTAACAAGTCTTACCTCAACCACATCAACATCATCCAAAATGAAGCCCTCAGGGTTTGTCTGAGTGCCTACAGGACCTCCCCAATCACCAGCCTTCATATTGAAGCCAAAGAACCTCCCTTTCTACTAAGGTGTAGAAAGCTTAGCCTCTCCTATGCTTTTAGAGTCCTCACCAACACCCAGAACCCTGTTTACAACCTCATTAGGTACCCCGATTTCTCTACCCTCTTTAATAGGACTAAAACCCTATCCCCTCTCTTTAGCTTATGCATCAAATCAGACTTCCTCCATCTTGGCATCAACCCTGCCACTCTTGGTACCTTCTCCTGGCCAACTTTTCTTTCCTGGGCCACCCCCCTCCCTTCTATCCACATGGGCTTCTCCACTTATCACAAAACCCAAACCCACCCTTACCTCGTCATCAATCTCCACAACCAAATCAAAGACCAACTCTCAAACTACACCTCCATCTAAACTGATGGCTTCAAGGAAGGCGACAAGACAGCTGCTGCTGCCGTCATCTAAGACATCACCCTCAGTAGCAGGCTACCCGACTACTCATCCATCTTTTCAGCCGAGGCCAAGGCCATCCTCCTTGCCCTCAACTTTATTGAGTACTCTCTGCTTAGCCACTTTGCCATCTTCTCTGACTCCAAGGCTGTCTTTACTTCTTTACTAAATCTTAAATGGGATAACTCCACATCCCACCTCCTCCTCCGTTAATTCCTTTCGCCCACCCTCTGCAGGAAAAGTATTCTTTTCTTTTGGATACCCAGCCATGTTGGCATCCCTGGCAATGACAGGGCTAATGCAGCCGCTAAAGTTTCCCTCAACCTCCCTCTACCCTATTTCCCAAAACCCTTTCTGACATCAAACTGCTTATTGCTTCCCCTATTCGTGACCGCTGGCAAACCTCATGGGACTCCTAAATTGATAACAATCTCCACATCATCTAGCCCACCATTCTGATCAAACCCACCATCCACAACCTCTCCCGTGTTGACAACGTTCATATTACCTGTCTTAGAATAGGTCACACCCACCTCACTCACTCCCACCTCCTTATTGGCTCCCACCCAACCCCTCTGCAACAATTGCCATTGCACCCTCACAGTCCATCATGTTCTCCTTGCTTGCTCCCTGTACAACTTTTCCGGAGCTTTCCTTGTTCCCCACAACTCAATTGTCGAGTTCTTCCAGAAAAACCCTCCGGATAAAATGATCTCCTTCCTTCATCATGCTTCCCTCTACAACCATATTTAGCCCTCCTCTCTCACCCCTATCTCTACTTGTTTTTTCCACCCATGCACCTCCTCCCTCGATCCCAGCTTTCTGACTTTTAGTTCTCGTGTTTCTCTCAATCTCCCCCTGTTTTCTTTCCTTCCGACCTCTAGAATGATCTAACCTCTCAGGCACAAATTGTTCCTTGTTGTTGTGGTGCTGTTAAGCCCTCATCAAACAAACAAGAATAGCATTGAGATCTTGGGTTGTCTCTCAAGTAAACACGTCTCATATTTTAACAACTTTTGTAAAGTTTAATCAGCAGTCCTTTAAAATAAATTGAACTTTTTACGCAATCTAATGATTGTTGAAGTAAGAATGTCTCATTTTGGGTTTTTATTAAGACATGGTTTCTTTTAATATTCTCTGAAGCCATCTACTGTGGAACATACCTCCATTGCTGGAAAGGGCTCCAGCAAAACCTCATCAAATCCTGGGTGAACCTTCTGGGGCAGCACAGCAGGATTCCCAGGGTGCAAATTAGGTCCATTACGGCAGCACAGACAGTAGACACAGCAAAAACAAAAGAACAGTAAGAGCAGGATAGCAAATCCACCACCAGCGGCAATCGCAACAATAAGTGATTGAGATAGCTCTGTTGGAGAATAAATTAATGAAACATCTTAACATTCCATTTCACTCATCAAGAACACAGATACCCAAGCATGAAAAAAAAAAAAAAGCATTCCCTCTGGTTACTTGTTCTACACCTGCTTTAAACTAACCACCCTTAGACACCTGCTTTAAAGTAACCACCCATGGACACCTGCTTTAAACTAACCACCCTTGGACACCTGCTTTAAAGTAACCACCCATGGACACCTGCTTAAAACTAACCACCCTTGGACACCTGCTTTAAAGTAACCTTCCTTGGACACCTGCTTTAAAGTAAGCTGCTTTGGACACCTGCTTTAAACTAACCACCCATGGACACCTGCTTTAAACTAACCACCCATGGACACCTGCTTTAAACTAACCACCCATGGACACCTGCTTTAAACTAACCACCCATGGACACCTGCTTTAAACTAACCACCCTTGAACACCTGCTTTAAACAAACCGCCTTTCGACACCTGCTTTAAACTAACCACCCTTGGACACCTGCTTTAAACTAACCACCCTTGGACACCTGTTTTAAACTAACCACCCTTGGACATCTGTTTTGAACTAACCACCCTTGGACACCTGCTTTGAACTAACCACCCTTGGACACCTGCTTTAAACTAACCACCCTTGGACACCTGCTTCAAACTAATCACCCTTGGACACCTGTTTCAAACTAACCACCCTTGGACACCTGGTTTAATCTAACCACCCTTGGACACCTGCTTTAAACTAACCACCCTTGGACACCTGCTTTAGACTAACCACTCTTTGACACCTGCTTTATACTAACCACCCTTGGACACCTGCTTTATACTAACCACCTTTGGACACCTTCTTTAAACTAAACACCCTTAGACGATGGTGTCCACAGAGGAATTCATTACCCTGCCTAGTCTTGGAGCACTATTTGAGGAAATATGGGTGACACCTGTTTTCATCCACTCCCAATCTAGACTAGACATAACTGGCATTTGACAGCAGCTAATCTTGACAATGTGGTTCAGCATTAGGCATGTGGATGGGTAGAAGTGACATCTTGACAATGTGGTACAGCATTGGGCATGTGGATGGGTAGAAGCCACATCTTAACAATCTGGTTCAGCATTGGGCATGTGGATGGGTAGAAGCGACATCTTAACAATGTGGTTCAGCATTGGGCATGTGGATGGGTAGAAGTGACATCTTGACAATGTGGTTCAGCATAGGGCATGTAAATGGGTAGAAGTGACATCTTGACAATGTGGTACAGCATTGGGCATGTGGATGGGTAGAAGCCACATCTTAACAATGTGGTTCAGCATTGGGCATGTGGATGGGTAGAAGCGACATCTTAACAATGTGGTTCAGCATTGGGCATGTGGATGGGTAGAAGCGACATCTTGACAATGTGGTTCAGCATTGGGCATGTGGATGGGTAGAAGTGACATCTTGACAATGTGGTTCAGCATTAAGCATGTGGATGGGTAGAAGTGACATCTTGACAATGTGGTTCAGCATTGGGCATGTGGATGGGTAGAAGCGATATCTTGATTGAAGGATTGAAGACCATTTTTGTTAAAAAGTCTACAAAACATTTGATATTTCCTTAGAAGATAGCTGTAAAATGATATAATTTTCCAGTATTCTTCAGAGATCTTCAAGCGTCTCTCTTGTAGCACTTGAGATTTAAAATCCTTAAAATTCTTTAGAATATTTGGGCACCAACAGTTGTATCAGGCATGATTTTTAAACTCCGCCTTTATTATTGTGGGCATTTGCATAAAGTTGCTACAGTATATGAACTGACCAGACTTGTTATAGTTGGTATGCTTAGTCAGGGAGTGTGACAGGATGTGAATGCATATGGACATAGAAGGGAGGATGGGGGAATGCCATATGGGACATGGATGGGGGCCATATAGGACATGGATGGGGGCCATGCCGGACATGATATAATATATACCATGTGGTATACACCAAGGGCTATATCAGGCATTATTATTTTACTTCGCCTTTCTTTTTCTCATTCAACAACTCATTTGCATATAAGTTATTAGCATAGCATAGCATAGCAAGGTTTAACGTCCCAAAAGCATCCAGTGCTGGACATTATATCAAGACGGCCATGGCCTTTGATAACCAGTTGTGAACTTACTGGTTGCAGACCCACTGGGATTCGAGCCCGGGACATGCAGGTGAGAGGAGAAAACACTAACCACTACACCACGGAGGTCTGTGATTATTATATGAACTGACACTTTCATACATAGTATGCTCAATCAGGGACTGTGATAGCTAGGATGAGACTTTTTATGGAGCCTATGGATGTCATGTGGGACATGGGGTGGGACGTCATGTGGGACATGGGGTGGGATGCCATGTGGGACATGGGGTGGGATGCCATGTGGAACATGGTGGAATGCCATGTAGGATATATGGTGGAATGCCATGCAGGACATAGGGTGGAATGCCATGGGATGAATTGTGATGTGGGACATGGGATGTCATGTGGGACATGGGATGTCATGTGGGATATTAAGTCCCACCCCATTTCAACAAGTCATTTGCATATAAGTTATTATATGAACTCACTCTTTCATACATAGTACACTCAATTAGGGACTGTGATAGCTAGGATGAGACTTTTTATTGAGCCTATGGGATGTCATGTGGGACATGGGTGGGATGCCATGGGTGGGATGCCATGTGGGACATGGGGTGGGATGCCTTTTGGAACAGGGTGGAATGCCATGTGGACATGGTGGGATGCCACGATTAACACAGTGTGACATAGGTTGGAATACCATGTGTGACATAGGGTAGGATGCCATGTGTGACAGGGTAGGATGCCATGTGTGACATAGGGTAGGATGCCATGTGTGACATAGGGTAGGAAGCCATGTGTGACATAGGGTAGGAGGCTATGTGGGACATATGGTAGGCAGCCATGGGGACATGGGATGTGATGCCATGTGGGAGATAAAGTAGGATGTCATTGGGACATTGAGAGGGATACCATGTGGAACATATGGTGGGACATAAGGTGGGATGCCATGTGGGACATGAGGTGCAAAGCCACTGATGCGGGACACAGGGAGGGATACCATGTGGAACATATAGTGGGACATAAGGTGGGATGCCATGTGGGACATCAGGTGCGAAGCCACTGATGCAGGACACAGGGAGGGATGACATGTGGGACATAGGGAGGGATGTCATGTGTTACATATGGTTGGATTAAAGTGAGACATACATGTAGGATGGGATCCATGTGGGACATAGGGTGGTATGCCATGTGGGTCATAGGGTTGGTTGCATGTGGGACATATGGTGGAATGCCATGTGGGACATAGGGTGGAATGCCATGTGGGTCATAGGATGGGATGCCCTGTGGGACATATTATGGAATGCCACATGGGACAAGGGATGGGATGGGATGTCATGTGGGACATGGGGTGGAATGCCATGTGGGAGATATGGTGGAATGTTATGTGGGACAAGGGATGGAATGGGATGTCATGTGGGATATGGGGTGGGATGCCATGTGGGACATGAGATGTCATGTGGGACTTAGTGTGAGATGCCATTTTTATAAATGGCCGGGTAATATGATATGGGTGTCAATTTGTATGGGCATGCGAAGCATGAATTTATTTACCGTTCTAGTTCAATTTTATATTGATATTTTTCCAATTTTACCTCCCAACCAGGAAGAAAGCATGCAACCAGGAAGGTGAAATCCTCTCAGGGGGCAGTTCGCCCCTGCCACTTGCTTCCTTTGCCTCCAACTATTCACCTAATCCTTTGATATATAATTAACATAACAAAACACAGAATGAGAATTCCTAACTTACTAATTTTTTGTGTATCTCTTGTTGGATCTATTTCAATCTGGCAAAGGACTCCTTGAAATCCTGTGCTGCATCTATCAAAAATAGAGACAATACTTGTTTATTTGTTGCCTGAAATATTGTGGCATTATTTATCAACAAATTTCAAGTACAAATAAAACTACTCTTCACTATATGCATGGATGGCATCAATACATTCTTATCTTTGCTATTATTTCATTTCTATAGTAAACACAACTACATGGCAATTTCTGTGGTGCTGTGTAAAACATAAGCTCAAAATAATAATCTTATAAAGTAAAACAGACCACCAAAAGTGCATGACAAATAAAACGAGAACTAAATATATATCTGATAAATGATCAAATGACTAATTACATAAAGTACTCAGAATAAGTAAGAGATGCCAAGAAGAAAACAAATTGAAAAAATGGCAAGTCAGAATCCCATTCATGAAAATATGAAAAGCAGACAAGTAACAACAACAACAACAAAAAATGGACCAAAAACTTATAAGCTAAAATTTTGCAACACCAATAAGATAAGCAGCAAATGTGAAATTAATAAGACTGTTTGTTAAATCAATGTATGTTTACTATGGTAAGTCTTATAAATAAAACCAAAATATTTCAAACAAAAGAACAAAGGAGCTTCTTTAAGCAAATATTTACAACTGGTACATTGTTTGTTTGTTTGATGAGGGCTTAACGGCACCATGACAGCGAGTGTCAAGTTGTGCCTGAGAGGTTAGATCATTCCAGAGGTAGGAAAGAAAAGAAAAGAGGGGGAGATTGAGAAAAACACAAGAAATAAATGCCCAAAAATTGTGATTGAGAGAGGAGGTGCATGGGTAAAAAAAAACTAAACTAAGGTAGAGAGAGAGAGGGGTGAAAGATGAGGACTAAATATGGTTGTAGAGGGAAGCATGGTGAAGGAAGGAGACAATTCTATCTGAAGGGTTTTTCTGAAAGAGCTCGGCTATTGAGTTGTGGGATCGAGCAAAGCTTTGATTAGGTTGTACAGGGGGCAAGCAAGGGGGACTGTGAGGGTGAAGTGGTAATTGTTGCAGAGGGGTTGGGGGAGCCAATAAGGAGGTGGGAGTGAGTGAGGTGGGTGTGACTTATTCTAAGATGGGTAATGTGAATGTTGTCAACACAGGAGAGGTTGTGGATGGTGGGTTTAATCAGAATGGTGGGCTGGATGACGTGGAGTTTGTTATCAATTTAGGAGTCTCATGAGGTTTGCTAGCAGTCACGAACAAGGGAGCGATCAGCAGTTTGATGTCATAAAGGGTTTTAGGAATGGGGTGGGGTTGAGGGGAAGGTTGAGGGCAAGCTTAGTGGCTGCATCAGCTCTGTCATTGCCAGGGATGCCAACATGGCTGGGTATCCAGAAGAAAAGAATACTTTTCCTGCAGAGGGTGGGCGAAAGGAGTTTACGGTGTAGGTGGTGGGATGTGGGGTACCAAATTAACCACATTGCTATGTCTTAATGAGTACAAGGAAGAATGTTTCAGTTCTACCAAATAATTGTTTTATTCGACCAAATATGTTGACACAGGACCATGTAAAGGTACATGGACAGATATCAACAAATTAAGCTTCATTGCAATAATTGAAAGAAAAACTGATAAAACAGGAAATACCAAAATTGGTGAACCATTTTACAGTATTTTTCATTTCAGACCATATTGTGATAAAATACAGTAATCAACGTATTAAGCGCCCACCCAAGTGTGTGGTCCCTGAGATTGGGTACTTGTCAGGAAGAAACTTTGGGCCTAAAAAAGTAGTGCAATTCTATTTTCGGAAGCGCCTGGGTGGATATTACGTCAAATATGGAATGTACATTTTTAACTTAATTTGTGACATCACAAAGAGAAATCCAATAGATATCTTGAAGTAAGCTTATTGTTTTAGAATCCTTCACCCTTGCTCTTTGTATTGTAGCAGTTGAATATGACAAAGAGCTTTGAATCCAAATTTAGCAAGCTTGAACAGCATGATGATTTCAGAAACTGAAATTCGAGCAGAATTTTAGAGAATTACATAAAAGATTTTAAGCATTCTTTAAAAAATACTTCAAATTTCTATAAGCCATGAAACTGAAAATACAAGTGCCGACTATTCTGCTCAATGTAAAGACTTGTAAAGAGATATTTCCCTTCATTTTTATTTTAAAATTTGATACAGGACTATTAAAGAAACTAATTACATTTTTTTGATAGAAATACATCCAAAATTTCTTGGATCTGCCTTTATGACATCACACTGTAAATTGTGAGGTCACTCTGGTAAAATCTTTGAAATGCAACAACCCCTAAACATGATTTTTGACCAATCTGTTTCTGTAATAGTCCTCTATCATATACATGAAAATAAACATGCACAGGACTAATCCTTTAATTAAACACAATTATACAGATTAATTTGGGTGTTTATTTTATTATCTTTAGACTATATACCTAATCTCATTAACAAGATACTTAATCCCATTGAATATACATTTCAAAGTTGGTCTAATTATGCAATTCCATTATGTATGACTATGCAAACCTCTTTATTTACTTTTATCAATCAATTGTTTTTGTAATCACATTGCACAAACTTTGGAAGGAGATTCTGCCAAATAAATTGAGATTGTTGCACTCCTCCAGTGATTACCTAAGGGGAAAAACATTGCCATCAATTTCAAACACCAAAATTAAGGAAAGAAATCTAAAATAAACATAGTGTTTTAGGATACCACTCATTTTTGCACATATCATACTTTGATCAGCCATAATTTCAAAACTAAATATTTTTTTTCTTTTCAAATTTAAAGACGTGTTCTACTTAGATGGTTATGCTCTTCATGAAATGAAATCAAACAATCTTTTTGTTGCTGTACCTATTACCATAAATGTTTACATACATTGTGCATGAAAAATCAACTGCAAAAACACATACAACGGCAGTGTTCTTACTTGCATACAATGTCCAAAATATCTTCATCTACAGTACATGTGCCATTGTTACATGTGTCTGGTCTGCACTGAGGAACTGTATCAGTAGCTGAAATTAGAATAAACAATAAATGCTATATCTCACAATGATTTAATCACACCTTCATATATGATCTTTTACTAAGAGTAGATATCAAGCACAGCACTTCCTATCAGTCTTTTTACAGTTTTGGTTTTGGAAGAAAATAGCTTTTCCGTAATAAATAATGCAAGCTGCAACCTATTCTCCTTTGCAGTCTGCATTCACCAGTGGTCTGTGGAATGTTCCAATTTCTAAAAATGGTAACCTTCGAATCTTTGTTACCTCCATCAATGAAGTTGGATTGAGAATATGTTTTTGCATGTTTCTTTCTTTGTATGTCATCAACAGGTTTTATTACTACTTAAGTCATTTAAATTTGGGACATATTGGAGAAGGGAAAGGGGAGAAATGGAGGGGTGGGGATGTTTTAGGGTGAGGTCCATCAAGACTTAGTTGAAACTTTCCAATGGAATTTGATTAACAATTACTTTTTTTGTGCCCTGAAAGTAAATCCAAACAATCAATTTTCTTTTAAGCATATCAAATCAAGTGTTATCTGGTACCAAAGTAGATCAAAACAATTGGTCTCTGCTATAAAAGGAAAATGATGAATTTTAAATCTTACCAGAGAGGAACTCAACAATGAATGCAATTGCCAGAATAAAACTGACAACAATGATGTGACCGTGAAATAAATCAGTCAGAAGATACAGATCAATAGTGAGAAAGAGATTGTTTGGGGATACATTTTTTGTGTCGAGTATTACTGAGGTAGATTGTATTGGGGTGGGGAAATTATAGAGAATGAACTCATAGATAATTTTTCAGGCATGTTGGAATTGCCAAGGGGGCACAGGTTTGCACCCTACAGGTGTTAGAATTATAGCTCCGCTTGTATTGGAACTTGTATATGATAGCTACTGTTTCAATGTCAGACATTCTAATGCTCATCAGACATGCTCCCACTGCAGGATACAAAGCATACTATAAAGAGCAGAAAAACACAAATCAGCAACTAGCATAATGAAACTATCCAGGCTAAATATTCTAAATTAGGGTAATCATATTAATTAAACTTCAATTACGACAGCAAATCCTCCGTGTTTTTCCTTATTAATACCCACATTTTTTTGCTTGTTTGGTAAGGTTTAATAGCACCACGACAGCGATGGTCAAATTGTGCCCGAGAGATTAGCTTATATCGGAGGTGGAAGGAGGTTGGATATATTAAACAGAGTGCAGTAGGTAGATATAGGATAGAGAGAGACATGGTAAGATAAATTATATATAGTTATAGTAGTAGGTATGAAGTAAAAAAGAGATTTTTGTGGAAGAGCTCAGCAGTGGAATTGAAGGAAGCTTTAGGGTGGGCGGTCAATGAGGATGTGTTTGAAAGTTAGGGGTTCTCAAAATTTATTGCAGACGGATGGGGAAGCTGTTTACAAAGAGTTTGTGGCTAGTACAGCTTTCACTGTCCTAAAAACTTGCATTCCTTGCCCCACCTATAACTGTCTGTGTGCATCAGCCTTTAGGCTGAAGTCATATGCAGATCCACTGATGAAGTCACAACATCATCGTGTTCCTATGCTCCCGAGAGACAACCAAGATCAAGACTTAAATTTGTTAACCACTTTCAAATACTACTTTTAGTAGTACATTTTAAAGAGGGCATGACGTGGGTTTTCATATTACTCTGACTTGATTATTTGAACAATTTGATAGGGAATTATTCCAAAATTTGTATTAGTTGTATTAGGAGAAATTGGATAAAAAAGCAAATATAGTATTTACTGTCACAAACTCATCTTCTTGCTTGTAAAAACTAGTGAACTTGTGATAACATCATCCCAGAACGAAGTTTCATTTAACACTCACATCACACAAGCAAGATAGTGTTATTGTGTGTGTTCCTGAAATTTGACGTATTCAGGCTAAGAGTAGAACAATTTTTTAGCAATCCATTTCTTACCAAGCTATTTCATTTTCTTAAATTTATAATTAAATATTCATCTCTTCAAATTTCATGAGAATTTATCATTGTTTCTTAAATGCCATAATGATATGGGCCTTGGCCTAAGCTGTATGTCTAACATTAGACCTAACACTAAAACTTGTAAGTTTATGAAGTTGAACATGACGGCATTCACTTTTTTCCTTAATTTGATATTCACACGATGATATTATATGTTGTATGTTACATTATTGTCATATAATTAAAATTTATCAAAATTTATCACGAAGTATAAGTTCTGACAAAAGAAATCATAGGTTGAAACCAAATAGCGTTCCATATTTTCCCTGCTTGGCAGCAGCCTAACATAGTAAATTCTAATACGAAACCTAATGTTAAAATTACCTATCGACTTAGTACATTGATTTATTCTAAAAGGAAATGAATTTTGACAGGCTTTCAAAGTTTTAACTCAACTTGTAATTATTGCAAACATTGACATCTATATCAAAAACATTTATAAGACTTGATATATCAAAATCATTGTCTTCTAAAGTAGAGGAATCACGACGCAAAGTAGAAGTTTTGCTTATGAAATTTGCACTGTATTTGTATGTTCGCTGAGATCGTTCTGGGATTGATGTCACACAACTCCCGGTTTTGCTTAGCAGTTTTCAATTCTTGCATTGTCAGGAGCATCGATTACTTGATTAGTTTTGATTTTTTTTATATAAATGAGTTTTTTTTTTTTTTTTCGGGACTCTGATGGGATATTATGTTTTTGATATTAATGAACTAAACAAAACTGTTATAAACTCAATTTATATTTTTTTTGGGGTCATGCCCTCTTTAATGTCTGACACCCTGCACGTGGTGTTCATTCACTTCCTGTCCTGGTCCAGTCAAGTTCATGGCATTGTCCAAGGGTCGAGTTTCCCACTGTTCTGCTGTTTAGAGAACTTTGAATTTTCAAAAAAGCATGTTGCATCAATGATCAATAACTTCATTTCTGCTAAACAAATGCATGTTCATGATGTTGTCAAGCAAGATTTATCATAAAAATAATTTCTTCTAGTAAGAAAAAGCTTTTCTCACCTTGCCTGCAATTGTCAGCACAATTAATCATGAATGCACAGATGCACGGATGTTTGCATGTGTATGATTGTACACAACTGGAAACTTCATCTGTATAGAGTAGTTATGATTTAAGCCCACTTTGAAGAAAGGAATTTGTCCTGTTATCAACAAAAACATTGGAACAGTGGAATTTGATCCAGAACAGTATTTTTTGAGAAAATACTGTATCGTGGAACAGTGGAATTTGATTTTGACCCCTGCCATCTGTAGCTGCACCCTGGAGGAATTGATTGGTGCGAAACAAGACTTAATTGCATGAGTTGCGCATTATAAGAACCAATACACTACAAAATCTTACCACTTATGGCATTGATGTCCAAGACTATAGTAGACTGTCCATCTTGTGCAGCCCAACGATTCCCAAGTTTGAGATTCAAAATAGCATTGGTCACATTTTCTGGATACAGTTTGTCTGCATTTGTTGCATTCCAAGCTACTTTCACATATGCAATGAGTGATCCAGTCTTGAACTGCTCCACAACACATTCCTGAACTGAAGGAAATAAAGGCTGCACAGCAGTCAAAACCTATTATAGGATCAGAGAACAAGAATAAGTTAAGACACAGTCCCCACTTAAAAAATGCAATTTTGGGAAACTTATCATACATACATGTTTATATTTTACACTTTCCTTTCAATTTCTATCATTAGAAGTATGCATTGAGTGAAAGCTAAGACTTTGATCTTGACATTGATGTGCATAATTTTGTAAAGTATCTAATCAAATATGCAAGGTCAATGTTCAAATATGCTCATCTT
The DNA here is from genome assembly GCA_020152595.1 of Chiridota heheva. Lineage (NCBI taxonomy): Eukaryota > Metazoa > Echinodermata > Holothuroidea > Apodida > Chiridotidae > Chiridota > Chiridota heheva. Next base: position 2,288,502 of record JAIGNY010001139.1, read on the forward strand.
TTTGCTTTGTACTTCCTTGTGGGAATAGGATGTGGAACAATTTAAATTATTTTGGATTTTTATTGAAATTTACTTTTCAATGATATTACTCTCAAATATTAAGGAGTACTGAAAGTTTGAAAATGAAAATTTCTTTTTAAAATTTTGACCTTTCCTAAAACATTTATCTTCTGCAATTAGCATTTCTCACAAGACTCATTGATAGTACATCACACACCAAAGGTGAAATAATTGTACGCTTCAGTGTTAGGCTAAGGGTTAAATATGATACCCCCAAAAAAAAAAAAAAAAAAAAACAAAAAAGAAAAAACAAATGTCCATATGAGAAAAACTAAATGTTAAGATCTTATGAAATTAAACAGAGGTGCAGTGGCACAATGCTTAAGGAGTCATGCTCGTACTCGAAAGGTACCAGGTTCAGTTCCTGTCGACACTTTACTTGCTTCAGTCCACTTAGCTGTAAAATGAGCACCAGCACTGCTGAGGAGTTAATCTGTAATGGACTGGCATTCCGTCCAGGGGGACTCATGTACTCTCATCCACTTGCGCCATTGAAACCGGGAATAATCACCAACTCTATGAGCTTAATGGCTAGGATAGATTTAGCTTGATGAAATTAAACACAAGACAATTAACAGAGCCAAATGTATAGTTGTACATTTATACGGTCCTTAGTTTTTGATAAGCCTTAACCCTCTTTGTACCACCTGATACTTTTGTTAGAATACAATGTAGAGTTGATAAGACATCAATGGTTGAACGCTCATGATTAAAAAGGCTTTTTACCACAGGTAGACCATCTGCCCAAAAATAAAGACTATGGACTTGACCATGAGGATTATCTACCAAGATACTATCTAAGATGACACATTTCTCTCTAGCTCCCGTGTATAACATCATAATCTGCACAGTTTTACCTTATTTTACTTTTTGTTTGGGATCGGGGGGGAGAAGGGGGAGGGGGGGGGGGGAGAGTCAATCACCCTCGCTTCAGGATAAATTCCAATCTGAATGTCTGATTCTGCTTATATGGAGAAGCCTTAAGGGTGTGCTACAATGTTTTAGATTACTTGCGTTTCACTGGCGTGAATGATGCTGAGTCAATAACTGACGGGCAATCGGCTGATTGTTTCCATCAAATTTGGGGTTATGCTGGTAAATTTTTGTTATAAAGTCAATGTTAATATGTTTCTAATAATATAAATGTTTGCTTTTGTATTTATTTAGTAAAATTGTGCAGTAATTTTCAGTGAGCTACCATTTTTGAACATTTCTTCCATAAGCTGTAATGTTGTCGTACACCCTTTAGTCTTATGTTTTGGGGGTTTATATATAGATTTTAATGCAAAGCTAAAATATAACTTACAACTGCACAAATGGCTGTGCTGTGCTCATTAAATAACAGAGAATTTTTCCTTGCCAATGTAGTGGAATAAGAAACAAGGTTATAATTGATGTCAGTAATTCTCAAGGTAACACGAACAATGGCTGCAAAAGAAAGAATATATTAAAATAAGAATATGAAGCACAAAAGTACAGCATTCTAAACACCAATTACAAATACCGAAAGCATATTTGAAGTTCTTCTTCTTAAACACACCTCATATCAGTCATATTGAGAATCCTAAAAAATGATACTGTCATCAGATGGGAGGTTGAGGTGTATATTTTTAAATGTTGTCATGTCATTCACATGGATGATCAGAGAATCCTTAGCAGCTGTTCTATGGGGTGCTGGCAGGGTCGGCCGAACAGAAGGTACAAAGACACCCTCAAGTGGGCTGACTTTCAGCAAAGGAAGCTTGAAAAGGCTGCTTTAGACAGGACTATATGGCTTTTACTTATAACAAAGAAACTGACCCAGTTTAAGGAGGATCGATTTGCAGCTACATGGGAACAACATAAAGCATTCACTGTTCCAGCAACTGGCATTCCTTACCTACCTGTAACTGCCTGTGTTCATTGGCATTTGGACTGTAAAGTCACATGCAGATCCACTGATGAAATCACAACATCACCGTCTCTCTCGGTTCCCGAGAGACAACCAAAAATATAAATTTCACACAGAGGCATTTATAATATGGTAGCTGAAAAATGATGAAGCTAATTTTAGTCATGATTTTACAGAAATGGTCACACTTAAAGGAATAGTCCTGTGGGCATACACATTCATTTATAATAATAGAGGGCAAGTTAAGAATCTATTTCAATGAGAGACATTGTACATGCACCAAGTCTAAACTGTTTCAAAGTTAAAGTCTAAACTGTTTCAAAGCTAAACTTGCTAAGCTTGTTAATTGATTTATCATTATTATTTTTCTCATACTTTTGCTACGCTCGGTTGGCCTTCATGTCCTCTAGATGGATTTTTGCCGACTTAAGCTATTCAGATTCAAATTCAGAGGAAACTCAAAATATTAGCACAAGAAAAATATTTCAAAGTTTACTCACGCATACAAAACCCAGCAACATTGTATGCCTCCGGAATGCAAAGACAGCTATAACTACTAGCTGTATTTACACATTTTGATAATGCTCCAAGCTGGTCACATATGGATGGATTCACCTCACACTCGTCTATATCTGTGACAAGAATTGCAAAGATATTTCTATTATGCATGTGCTTCTATTAACAAAAGAATTGCCAAGATGCAAATCAGTGTATTGCCACAATGGGTCCTTCATAGTAAACCTCTACAACATGTCTGCAATACTTTTGTGAAGATCATTCCCCTTGCAAGAGTTCAAACAAGAAGTTAAAACACAGGAGTATAGAGAAGCTACCCAATTGCTCTCTCTTGAACTGTTTTTCCACTTTAAGCAAAATCTGTTACAGGCCTGCTTTGCAATCATTATTTTGGTCTACTTTAAGTTTTTTTTTATATTATTTTGGCTTAAATATAGTAAAAATTGCAATGTTAAAATTGGTCTGGGGTTATAGGAAATTCCAGGATAAAAAACTTCAGATGTCACAAAGATATCTGATTATGATTTGGGTAAGGGTAAGTCATTGCTTTCTTATCCTTGGTATCCTATACCACATACATTGTACTCCATACCTGTTGCATGTATTTTCTTTTATATGGAGGGAAAACAAAAAGGGGCTAATTTTTGACAGCCACGGAAATTTTGCAAGGATAGCATGCAGATCTCAGGAAATAATAATCCTAGCTACAATATCAAAGATGGAAAGATGCTTGGAAGATGTAAGAAAATGGATGGTACTGAACAAACTAAAATGAACAATGAGAAAACAGAGGTTATTTTCTTTAGCACATGTCAACAGCCCTTGAAAAACATACTACTTAGACTGTCAGCGTTGGTGGTACATCAGTAATAGCTGTTAATGTTGTGCGTGACTTAGGTGTTTGGTTTGATTGCACCTAAATATGAAAACCCATGTAATGAAAAAATGAAGATCAGCATTTATCAATCTTTACAATATTAATAGAATAAGGCCTATGCTAACAAACACATCAGCTAAATCCCCTGTACATGCATTAGCCCATTCCCCACATTGACTATTGTAGCTCTCTCCTTGCTGGTATGCCAAGTAACTTAAGTCAATCCATTCAATGTAAATTTTGCTGCAGGGATAGTAACAAAGGCTAAGAAATATGACCATATAACTCCCATTCTCTATTTCTTGCAGTGGCTCCCAATTACTCTGAGAATTAGATTTAAGATTTTAGTATTAGTTTTTTAAATGTATTTACTGTAAAGCACCAAACTATCTTCAAGAACTTATATATTCTAAATGCTCCAAATATAATCTTCATAATAGAAATGCTGTTTGGTTATGTACCAACCATAAAGCACACAACACTTGGTGGGAGGGCACTTTCTAGGGTGGGACCACTTTGGTGGAATGAACTACCAGTTAAGATCAGACAAACCTAAAATCAATCCACATTTCTAAAAGTTCTTACAACTCATCTTTTCAAAGCTTATTTAAATAGTTAATTTAGTTATTTTTCATCAGCGTTTATGGGGTGAGGGGTAATTTCATTTATCAATTTTATTGTAAAGCATTTTTTAATTTAATTGTATACTTAAAACGCTGTATATAAATCAATTATCATCATTTATTATCATTATCAAATATATTTTAAGAGATTCTAAAAAAGATATATCTGCTGTTGATAAATAAAAGAAAACATGCTATCCGCAGCAAACACTTTATGAAATAGGCATTTTTCAAGATATCTATAGAATAATTTCAAGTAAATATCATTAAAAAAATCATATTATCTGGAAGGATATTTTTCTACCCAATATTTAAAGTACTCCAGTAGAATGATAAACCTCAAAACATGACGCTCGAGTCAAGAATGGATGTGAACTTGCTCAAACATCAAAGGTTTGATACCAGGGAACTTGATTTAAATGACCAATGCACCCTCCTATTCTCTGTGATAAGTGCCCACACTGTACATAGCTCCCCTCATGGTTTCTGATTAAATCCTTGAATTGACATTTTAAAGCACATGCGTCTATAGATAGTACATTACATTCACCCTGAATGGCCTACATCACCGAGTATCTCACACCGCCACTACTGACTTTACCATCACCAAGTATCATGCACCGCCACTACTGACTTTACCATTCATCAAGTATCATGCACCGCCACTACTGACTTTACCATCACCGAGTATCATACACCGCCACTACTGACTTTACCATCACCAAGTATCATGCACCACCACTACTGACTTTACCATCACCAAGTATCATGCACCGCCACTACTGACTTTACCATCATCAAGTATCATGCACCTCCACTACTGACTTTACCATCACCAAGTATCATACACCGCCACTACTGACTTTACCATTACCAAGTATCATGCACCGCCACTACTGACTTTACCATCACCGAGTATCATGCACTGCCACTACTGACTTTACCATCACCGAGTATCATGCACCGCCACTACTGACTTTACCATCATCGAGTATCATACACCGCCACTACTGACTTTACCATCACCGAGAATCATGCACCGCCACTACTGACTTTACCATCACCGAGTATCATGCACCGCCACTACTGACTTTACCATCACCGAGTATCATGCACCGCCACTACTGACTTTACCATCACCGAGTATCATGCACCGCCACTACTGACTTTACCATCACCGAGTATCATACACCGCCACTACTGACTTTACCATCACCGAGTATCATGCACCGCCACTACTGACTTTACCATCACCGAGTATCATGCACCGCCACTACTGACTTTACCATCACCGAGTATCATGCACCGCCACTACTGACTTTACCATCACCGAGTATCATGCACCGCCACTACTGACTTTACCATCACCGAGTATCATGCACCGCCACTACTGACTTTACCATCACTGAGTGTCATACACCGCCACTACTGACTTTACCATCACCGAGTATCATGCACCGTCACTACTGACTTTACCATCACCGAATATCATCATGTATCATGCACCACCACTACTGACTTTACCATCACCATTATCATGCCACTGACTTTACCATCACGAAAATCATGCACCGTCACTTGACTTTACCATCACTGAGTATCATGCACCGCCACTACTGACTTTACCATCACTGAATTTACGAGTATCATGCACCGCCACTACTGACTTTACCATCACTGACTTTACCATCATACGAGTATCATGCACGCCACTACTGACTTTACCATCACCGAGTATCATGCACCGCCACTACTGACTTTACCATCACCGAATATCATGCACTGCCACTACTGATTTAACCATCACCGAGTATCATGCACCGCCACTACTGACTTTACCACTTACCTATTTTCAATCACAATATTGCATTTTTAGATGTTAATTCCAATTGCTTTTTAATATTTAGATACTAAGAGCATGGGCAGTTTATACATTTTCACAACCAAGAATACATGTTACACACAGGTTTTTAAAGATGAATTGTTATATTTCCCCTAAAAAGCCACTTACCTGTAACATTGGGTGCTTCAGAAGACAAATTGATGCTAAAAAAACCTGTTTGAATGTTTTAACTCAGTAGGAGGTCCTTTAAGAACATTGTGTCACTAAAAGTCACATTTATTCATTCTTTTACTTTTATTTCTTTGGAGTGTACCAGCTTTTATTGAATGGTGCATTGTGTACCAGCTTTTATTAAATGGTTCATTGCATACCAGCTTTTATTGAATGTTCTATGTGTACCAGTTTTTATTAAATGGTTCATTGTGTACCAGCTTTTATTAAATGGTTCATTGTGTACCAGCTTTTATTGAATGGTTCCTTGTGTACCAGCTTTTATTGAATGGTGCTTTGTGTACCAGCTTTTATTGAATGGTGCTTTGTGTACCAGCTTTTATTGAATGGTTCATTGTGTACCAGCTTTTATTAAATGGTTCATTGTGTACCAGCTTTTATTAAAAAGTGTATTGTGTACCAGCTTTTATTGAATGGTTCATTGTGTACCAGCTTTTATGGAATGGTTCATTGTGTACCAGCTTTTATTGAATGGTTCATGAACAGGACATCTGTGTTTTTGGAGGAGATCAGGCATACTGATTTCCTTTCAGCATGGTGACACCTAGAGTCAACAATAGCTGGTTAGCCAAGAGAAAACTGATAAAATGGATAAACAGATTCGGCTCAAAGTTAAAACTTTGTGGAAGTTCTCTTACCAATGCAATCGTTAACTGCACCACCCTCTCTCTCATAACCGGGTTTGCATGTGCAAACAAATGACCCTTCCAAATCCATGCACTGTTCATTCTCCCTGCATCTTGAGGAGTCTCCACACTCATTTATATCTGCATAAAGAAAGAAAAGAACATTTTCGAACAAAACACATCTATGTTACTAATATCTTATCTCTCTCATACTTTGATGATAGAAACACAATAATAAAAAATTTAACACAGTATTCTATAACAACTACACTGGCTGCAGCTTAAAACTTCAATATGTTTCACTGTTGAGTGGTTTGAGCATGCATACATGTATAGTAAAGTGCTATAAGAATGAAGTACTATTATTATTATTATCATAAAAAGTAAATAACTTTTATATGCCAAGAAATACAATAAAAAGGTAGGGAAGGGGAGGGGGGGGGGTTGTAACTACCCCCTCATACACACCGTGCCAGTGCAGTGTACATTGTAAAACTTGCAGATCCAAGACAATTTGTATGCATTTCTCTGAAAATTTATTGCCTCTTTCTAAACTATTGAGATAGGGTATATCATGCACTTTGCAAGCCTTTTAAGTTATCAAAGGTGCGAAAAAATAATTTGAAATCTGGTTACCAATCTAAAATACATTTTTAACATCCAAGAAAGGAATTATATTTTATTAATAAATATAATATATATATAAATACATATATATGTATATATATACATATATATATATATATATATATATATATATATATATATATATATATATATATATATATATATATATATATATATATATATATATAGATATATAGATAGATAGATAGATAGATAGATAGATAGATAGATAGATAGATAGATAGATAGATAGATATATATCAATTATATCATTTTATATAAAAAAGAAAGGAGGATTCTGTACAACAATGGAATTCATTTTTACTTGTACACATGGCTGTCGCATCACCCCCAAGCCTTGTATATCCATCCATGCAGTTACATCTGAAGCTTCCACTCTCTTCTACACATATTTCATTCCTTTCTACGTCACAGTTGTTTAAATCTACAAAGCTGCATTCCAAAATATCTAAGATAAAATACACAAATGAGCATGACAATCATTAAAGAAAAGCATTATAATGCCACAAGCAAGAATGCTTCAAAACATTAGCCGAACTAAGATGCAAAAATATATAAAAATTCATTTTATTTAAATACATATATATATATATATATATATATATATATATATATATATATATATATATATATATAAAATAAAATATATATAAATATATAAAACAAAATAGGAAAAATTACAAAGTCTCTAGCCAACAGATTATTTCAAAAACCAAATATTTCGAAAACTCCTGTTTCCTTCTTCAGTGGCATGAAGTTAAATGACGCAAGAAGATAACAGCGATGATAGCTTGCACGTTAGCACATTTCAAAGAGCGCCAAAAATCGTACGCGTAAAATAGTAGGCCCAAAAAGGAAAAAGCGCGCAGAGAAAGAAAAAAAAAAAAAAAAAAGGTGCAAAGTTCATCAGGGGAAACTTTAGAAGCACGGAAGACAGAAAGTTGTTTGAATTGCAGTTCATGATTAAAACTAAGAGCCACATCCATGGACTTAATAAAGACAGGTCTTATCTTTCTCTTTTTTCTGTTTTAGGGAAAATGTTTCCACTTCCACTTTGTCTCATTAGTCCTTCTCTTGTTTTCGTGCCGTAGCGCATTTTGGCGCCGTTTTTTTTTTTTTCTCTGCGCGCTTTTCCCTTTTTGCGCCTACTATTTTACGCGTACCATTTTTGGCGCTCTTTGAAATGTGCTAACGTGCAAGCTATCATCGCTGTTTTCTTCTTGTGTCATTTAACTTCATACCACTAAAGAAGGAAACAGGAGTTTTCAAAATATTTGGTTTTAAAATAATCTGTTGGCTAGAGACATTGTCATTTTTTTCTATTTTGTTTTGTTTGTAATGGCCAATGCACGGAATTTATCTTTTTATATATATATATATATATATATATATATATATATATATATATATATATATATATATATATATATATATATATATATATATATATATATATATATATATATATTTATATATATATATATATATATTTATATATATATATATATATATATATATATATATATATATATATATATGTATATATATATATATATATATATATATATATATATATATATATATATATATATATATATATATATATATATATATATATATATATATATATATATATATATATATATATATATATATATATATATATATATATATATATATATATATATATATATATATATATATATATATATATATATATGTATATATATATATATATATGTATATATATATATATATATATATATATATATATATATATATATATATATATATATATATATATATATATATATATATATATATATATATATATATATATATATATATATATATATATATATATATATATATATATATATATATATATATATATATATATATATATATATATATATATACATATATATATATATATATATATATATATATATATATATATATACATATATATATATATATACATACATACATATATATATATATACATACATATATATACATACATATATATATATTTACCGCTAAGCGTGGGATATTTCGAGAGTTATACTTACCTTCCATGCTATTAATATGCAATCTGGTCACATGACCTGATTCTAACGCACTTCTAATTGACCCTAAAAACGTAGCAACCAGCCAAGCCCTGACCTCCATAATACCTCTGTACTACCTCACTCAACATTCCACCGAGGCCTGAACGAGAGGGGAGGCGGGGTGGATGCATGGAAGGTAAGTATAACTCAGAAATATTCCCCGCCACGCTTAGCGGGGTAAATTTACTTCAAGTAATACCTTACCTTCCATGCTATTATTATGCAATCAGATTGCAACCGAGGAAAGGAAGGAAGGGAGTTCAGGTCGCAGCACATTTTTTTTTTTTTTTTTTAATGGCTGGTACGAAAACTCACACGAATCGAATCCCGTTTAAAGGACGAAATTCCTTCTCCTCTGAAGGATGAAAAACCTTAAGAGTGGGAAGAACTAAAACATAGTAAATCACGCCGAGGTACAGTCAAACCGAACAAGGCACCATTCGTTGACAGTAACGGAGGCAAACATCGAAAGAACCTGAGCGAAAAGCCCAGAAAAACAAGACAACCGGAAGAGCGTTTGGATACAATTACAGCAAAGTGTCCACAAAAAATGCCACAAACCACACCGGATTCGTCCACGAGACGGAACCGCGAGTAAACTACAATCGGGAACGGTGTACCAACAAAAACGAATTGAAGAAATCCCAGACAAGGGAAAATTCGTTAGCGCCAGAATCAGCGCATAAGAGCAAAAGTTAGTGGGGAACACGAACGCCGAAAAGTGAGTCAGACCAACAACAAGAGAAAAAAACAAAAGCGTTTTCCAACGGCGGCGCACGAGAGATCCCGTGAAAAGAGGTGATGCCCGAACCCGAGTGCATACCGCGCCGTTTATGAACAGTGCAGACTACTTTAAAAGAAAGTCACTGGACGATCTATTGGAGGAAAATGTCACATGACACACTACGAAGAGATCGCCATGTAACTTCCCAGTGGTCGCGAGTCAAAGACTGTAGACCCCACTGGAAAAACCCCGGTGGATAGCTGCAAGTTATCCCAGAGCTCAAGACTGAACCAAGCTGGAGAGAAGGCCCACCTCCACAATGGGGAGGGGGGTGAACAACCTCTCAGAAACGCCACGCTACGTCGAGGAAAGGCGGGCTAAGGCCACACCATCAAACGAAGCGCTCCGAGACGGAGATGCAGTCCGATGGAGCCAGGGAAAGAGACAAAAATTGTCCCTGACCCGAGGCTCGTACGTGAAGCCTGCAAGGTCTTGAGCAGCCAAAGTTCGTCCTGCGCCGAGACGAGAGGAACGATTCCAGAACTCTTGGAGTCCGTACCTCTTTGTTCAAAAAGGAGACCACAACAGTGGTGCAAAACGGCGGAAACTGAAAAGCCTAGCCCAGCACTAGCGGTAAAAAGGTGAACGAAAACCCCGACATTCTGCCTGTCGAAAAGGTCAAGTACGGGCCGTCAAGTTTCCGTCATAAGGGGTCACAAGAAAAGTGCCCCTACCTCGATCAAGAAGCCTCCGTCGGCACCGACGGTGAAATCTGACGGGTGAAAACCTCGTTCCTCACACCAGGTGGGAGCACCCGCACCACCACCAAAGGGGGTAGCCACTGACTGAACGTGTAAAGCGGAGGTATGGAACGACACCACCTGCAGTCCAGAAAAGACTGCCGACCCTGAGCAAAGGTTGTTTAAACCTACTGACCAAAAATCAAAGGCTAGCGAAATAAAGAGGCAGGTTGTTAGTATAAAACGTATACAAGAAGGGCTGCCAACCGTGTAAGGCTATGTAGCTGTGAGACGGTATGGGTCGTAAGACCGCGGAGCCGTACAACATAGTTGACGGCATTCAAGCGGGGTCTGAAAACTGTAGCAGTTGCGGAACTGCGTAGCTCCAGGCCACACCTATCTACAGCGAAACTTGTCTAAGAAGTTGACTGGAAAAAGTGTTAACGTTATACGTATAGTAACAACCTTGAAACCGCGGAGCCTACGTCTACGGGTGTGGAGAAAACGAATACCGTAGGTCTGTACGGGCAGTTAAGTAAGAGGCCGTAAAACCGCATGGAAACAGCTTTAGGAAGGTCTTAAAGTACACGGAATAAACCATATGCGCCGTTGTTGGTAATAGCTACCCCAAACGTGAGGTTGTCTATCAAAAGGTCACCTATTGTCAAGAAAAATATCCTTCATGGAGTTAATATTGACAAGGGGGGTGTAACGTACTACGTCAACCGTATGAGTCATAAACCCCAGCACTGGGGTAGAAATCACGAAAGAGTTGACGTCCTGTGTATACTACACGGACCGTTAATTCCGTTAAACACCCTGCACCACGGAGCTGAGAAGCGCGTGGCTACTGGGGGGACTTACGCCGTACAAAGTATGCAACCCCGTTAAGTATTATAGATCCGTTATGGGTTCACAAGGGCGTCAGCATGACAAGTAAAAACCACTAGTCATCCGCCAACTTTGTCTCTGTGCACCACGGAGCAAAAAGCTCGTGGCTACGCGAGGGGACAACTGGTACTGGTACGTGTCCCGAACGTAGTAGCTATCAGCACGAAAGAACCGTCAGGTCTCACGATAGCGTTAACGCACTACATCTGTAACGCAAGTCGTTATCTCAGTATACTTCTATTCACCACGGGCCACCGGGCAAGTGGCTACGCCGAGGGAAGATGTACTCAGTATGCTCCCGTTGAGAATAGCTAAAATATACTAGGGCCGTAAGGAATACGGAGGAGTTCACGTGCTACGCAAGCTATACACAGTCGTAAACTGAGTTTGTTTCATGACGGAGACGAAACCGTAGCTGCGTGTGGGAAAGAGGGGACTACCGTCGTACTCAGCACGTGTCCCGGTAAGAGAAAACGGCCACGGAACTCTGTAGTTCATGGCTACTGGTCCTCTACCACACAGCCGCGCTGCTGGTGTAGGCCGTTAACTCCGTTTGTATATAATCACTATGGAGCCGCGAGCCAGCGGCTACACGTGGGGACTGCCGTCGAACGCTAAAAGCGCCCCAGCAAGAAAAACAACGCGGAACACTGCAACACGGGCTAACGGTCGCAATATCCCGGTTCCGTTACCCGGTTTATCGTACGTTGTACGTAAAACCGCGTTAATATCTGTAGAATTTGAGCCGAAGGTCTCGTTCGACGCAAGAACCATATTCAGAGTAGTTTGAACGGTCGTGGAACTACGTAACACGGAGAGAATAGCTCTCGTGATGGTATGCCTCCCGTGAAAGAAGGAATTCTTATCACCCGAGCGCTAGGCCTCGAAACCCGAGCAAGCGCTAACACGCGACGCATCCTGGGAGCGTGACGTATCGACAAACGCGGACTCGTGTCCAAGAAACTGGTGAAAAACTATGCGGAACCGAGACGTTCAACGCGAAAATCTCACCAAGTCAGCTCACACGGACGTGGAGATCTCCTAAGATTGTTACTATCACCTGACCATGTAGCTAAAAAGCTAAAGGGTATACTATCGGGTGTGACGCATGTTGTACATTACCTTGCTGCAGAACTATGCAGCCCTACGGACCCAAACGTCATCCCATGCCCCGTACGGAGCCGCCGAGTTGTTTTACGGACTTACGGGCCGTGAAAAACAAGCCGTGGGGCCGTATGGAACCGATCACGGAGCCGCACGGACCCTAATGGACCCGTGCAAGTAATCCAATGGCTCTACAACTAGCCATAAAAAGGGTACTAACTCACGATGACCCGTGAGGGCGCCGCCTCTTGTGGGCCTACCGGTCCCATCGGAACCGAGGACCACAGCGGTGTACACGGGTTTGAACATGTCGATAACACCAAAGCGCAACCTAAGAAGCGTTTACATGCGACGATCGCAGGACATTCAAGGCGCCAGAACGCACCGACACTAGGGACCTGCCCTTCGTGGTCGATGAGATAGGTGCAAAACATTGCGGAACTGTAACGTTCAACGCGAAAAATCCTACAGAGGCAGTTCACACGGCCGTGGAAGAGTGTAGCTAATGGCTACAGAGACGGGAAGAAAATAGCTCTCGTGATGGTATACTTCTCGTGAAGATTGTCACCTATCCCCTGACCAAGTAGCTTCCTAGCTAGCGGACTCAATTTCGGGGTTCATCGTACAGTGTACGTTATCCCGTTGCAAAAACTCTGAAGTCGTACAGGCCTGTACGGTCTAGAGAAGCGTTTGCACGCTATGCATAGTGGGACCTCTTAGGTGCGTAACGTACCGACGCTCGGAGGCCTGTCCTCCGTGCCTATGATACTGGTGAAAGTAATTGCGGAACTGTAACGTTCAACGCGGATAATCGTATTAATGTTGTTCACATGATCGTGGAACTGCGTAGCTAAAGGCTAAGAAACCATGAAGAGAATAGCTCTCATGGTGCTATACTTCTTGTGAAGATTATCACTTGTCACCTGGCCACATAGCTCGTAGCTAGTGGGTGCATATCCGGGTAAATCGTACGGTGTATATCCCGTTACAAAACTACGGAGCCGTACGCATCCGAACACCGGAGCTGCACTCTCTCGGTCGCACCTTGAAAATACCGGTCGCGGTGGAGTCTGTGCTCCAACCACGCCGCTTGAACCCAATCGCTGCAAAGAGTACAAAGAATGGACTCGCAGCATAATCTGCACGCGTAACACGTGAGATGGATGTGACCGAGCGTAAATCAAAGAAGCGTTAGCACGCCACGCCGGGACATCATGGTGTGTAAAGCATCGACACTCGGAGACCTGTCCTCCATGTCCATGATACTGGTGAAAATAATTACAAAACTGTAATGTTCAACGCAGACAATCTTAATTGCGTTCGCACGAGTCGTGGAACTGTGTAGCTAATGGCTACGAGACCAAGAAAAAAATAGCTGTCGTGATGCTATACTTCTTGTAAAGAAAGTCATCTGTCACCTGACCACGTAGCGTAGTAGCTAGTGAGCATAACCGGGTTAACCGTACAGTGTACGTTATCCCGTGGAAAATAAGTTCTGCTCACTGGAGCCGTCCAATGGAACCGAAAGGACCCGTAAACGCGGACCGTGGAATCGTATGGAACCGTAAACACGGGTCGCGGAACCGTCCAATGGAACCGTATGGACCCGTAAAACACGGACCGTGGAACCCTACGGACCCATAAACATGGGCCGTGGAATCGTATGGAACCGTGGAACTGCCGTAGCCTTTGGCTACGGGACCAAGAAGAAAAATAGCTGTCTCAATGCTATACTTCCGGATTAACCGTACAGTGTACGTCTTTCAAGAGGCGCTCCGTTGAGAGTGGGCGGCGGCCCCGCCTAGGTGTCGGTGGCGGCGAGCGGGGAGGGGGAGACGAAGAGGGCTTATCAGACCGTCGCTTCTCCACTTTCTCCGCCGCTCTTTGAAAGTACCGGTCGCAGTGGAGTCTGTGCTCCGACCACGCCGCTAGGTCCCAATCGCTGCAAAGAGTACAAGGATTTGACTCGCAGCATAATCTACACGCGTAACACGTGAGATGGATGTCACCTGAGCGCAATTTAAAGAAGCGTTTGCACGCTACGCATCGCAGGACATCCTGGGTGAGTAAAACATCGACACTCGGGGACCTGTCCTCCATGTCTATAATAGTGGTGAAAATAAATACGGAACTGTAATGTTCAACGTAGACATCTTAATTGCGTTCACACGAGCCGTGGAACTACGTAGCTAATGGCTGCGGGACCAAGAAGAAAAATAGCTGTCTCAATGCTATACTTCTTGCCAAGAATGTCACCTGTCACCTGACCACGTAGCTTGGTAGCTAGTGGGCGTATAACTGGACTAGCCGTACGGTGTACGTTATCCTGTTATAAACGGACCAGTAAGCACGGGCTGCAGAACCGTATGGAACCGTCCAATGGAACCGTTCGCCCCGTAAACACGGGGCGGAACCATGGGTCACGGAACCGCCCAATGGAACCGTCTGCCCCGTAAAACAATGGGCGGAACCGTATGGAACCGTCCGCCATCCAATAACGGGCCGCAGAACCGTGAACCGTCCGCCTTCAAACACGGGCCAGCGTATGGAGCCGTATGGAATCACGGAACCCGTATGGATCACGGAACCATCCAATGGAACCGCCCGCCCGTAAACACGGGCCGCAGAACCGTATGGAACCGCCCAATGGAACCGTTCGCCCGAATAACGGGCCGCGGAACCGTATGGAACCGCCCAATGGAACCGTTTGCCCCGTAACAACAGGCCGCAGAACCGTATGGAACCGTCCAATGGAACCGTTCGCCCCGTACCAACGGGCCGCGGAACCGTACGGATCTTAATTTTTCTCTTTACAACTTAGGGGCGCAGCGCCCTTAAGAGGATATCTTCTCTCTCTCTGAACTATCTTAACTCTAGGTGGCGTTCACTTGGAACCTGACCTAAGGCGCAGCGCCACTGAGTTAATCAGAGCTTATCTCTCTCTTACCTTTCCTATCCTCTCAACTTTAGGCGGCGTTTTTTCAACGCCCCTAAGAGGTTATCTTATCTCTCTCTCTCTTAGCTATTCAACTCTAGGTGGCGCAGCGCCACGAAGAGGACTAAGATCTTATCTTCTCTCTCTGAACTCTTTTAACTCTAGGTGGCGTTCACTTGGAACGTCACCTAAGGCCACTGAGTTAATCGTTCTTGGAACAAGATTTCTGAAAAGAGAAGAACGTATAACAATGCGTACATACTACGAATACAGCAATATCGCCCCTATGTGGGAAGTACCTATGATCCTACGATTACGTTAAAAGAGAGACGAGGCATAGCAAAACAGTACATCAAAAAAACATTTTAACAGAAAAATTCTCTATCTGAAATTTTTTTGAAACCCAAGAAAACGCATCCAACGTAAAGACTTTACAAGCGCCGGGGTAGCGTGGAAAACACAAACCACTGAGTACTCGAAGTCTGTAAAGATAAAAAGAAGAGATTAGATATCCTTTAAACAGTGCATCAGAGAGACCCCCATCCAGTCTCTCCCAAGCCCCAAAAAACAAGCTTGAAAATTAAAAACTTTGTCTCTAATTTATGTAAGAAAAATGAAAATATTCATCTGCTGGTAACGTTAATACAAAAATAAGCTCTCTTGTAACAAGTGTAGCTCCTTGGAGAAGCTCGGAGCCGACTCCCCGAACACCCGACGGAGACGTTGACCCAATGCGCATGCGCCAAAATCAGAAAAAGAAATTGGCCTAATGCATACAAGAACTTGTACAGAGAAATCCTAACATGTTAAAACATATGCAAAGTTATAATGCTAGGTTCCTCGTGGTAGGGCGGGGCAAAGGGTGAAAAACCCAAACCCCGGGGTAAGAGGTCCCCTACACAGGCACACCTGGTGCTCTAGGACCTAAAACACTCACCACAAGAGTAGGACGCTCTCGAACTAGCCACTCGCTTTGTACGAATGGAGACAAAAACCTGCTATCCTAAGTGTAGGCTACACGGGTAAAGTCGTGTAGGTCGGCCGAAGAAATCTCGGACCCATGGCTACCTCGCCCTTACCTCGAAAGACTTGAAAAGGCAAGCCAGATGAGAAAGGGCAGCGTAAAAACTTCCAGGTAGATGCTGCCAAAGAGAAAAGAGTTAGAAAGGTTAATTATTAATAAAATAAAAATGACCAGTTTTCAGCGATGTTAGTGCCAACAACGCGCTGAAAAAGAGTGAGGTAGTACAGAGGTATTATGGAGGTCAGGGCTTGGCTGGTTACTACGTTTTTTAAGGTCGGTTAGAAGTGCGTTAGAATCAGGTCATGTGACCAGATTGCATATTAATAGCATGGAAGGTAAGGTATAACTCTCGTAAATACATACATACATACATACATACACACATACATACATACATACATATCTATCTATCTATCTATCTATTTATCTATCTATACATATACATACATACATATATATATATATATATATATATATATATATATATATACATACATATATATATATATATATATATATATATATATATATATATATATATATATATATATATATATATATATATATATATATATATATATATATATATATATATATATATATATATATATATATATATATATATATATATATATATATATATATGTGTGTGTGTGTGTGTGTGTGTTGAGCAGGTGCCTTTTTTTATCATTTTCATAGTACATGTCTCAACAAATATTGTTTTACTGTGTTAATTTTGTACTGCTGGTCCATTTTTACAATATTTTTGTTGAATACTCATGCTGCAGGTATCATAATTGACTTCTTTCTAAGGGGGTACCAAAATTGTACAATTTCATACTGCACTTACCAAAACATCTGTCATACTGCGGATATTTTTTTCGGTTGTGGGCTGCACACCTCACCACTCTTAGTATGAAGTGCCCCCCACAAGACTCCAATTTATCTCATTTACTGCTTTAAGTAGTAGGGTATTTGTTAGAGTTATACTTCTGTGCTATAAATAGGCAATCTGGTCCCATGGACCTGATTCACCGCTTAAACAACCAAACAAATTATAGCACTCCCTTTTAGTGCTGCCGATACCTCCCAAAACAGCTCACTACAATATTATGAAGCAAGGACTGAACGACATGTAGGTATGCAAGAGGTACACATAAGGCAAGTATAACTCTCATTAATACCCACACTGAATTTACCTAAAGCTATACCTTACCTTCAATGCTTCATATGATTGGCCAAAGTTGCAGCAATACATGAAATATTTTTAAGATTCAGTAGATATTCTCAAAATGATATTCAAGAAAGGATCACAGATACATGCTTTCATCTCATGTACTGTATATGTAATTTATTTTGTTGGTTTGTGGTGCACCATGTATTGCAGGTCTTTGGCCTATACTATAAATGTTCTTTAATAATAAATAATATTAATTATTATAATAATAATATGTTTTAAAAATTGCAACCCTTAACTGGTATGTGTGTGGTGTGTGTGCGAGTGTGTGTGTGTGTGTGTAGAAGGGAAGGGGGCGGTGATAGTTCAGAGCTCTAATGTGCCTCAACTCCCCCGAACACCCAAAGGGAAATCAGAAACCAATGACCAATTAATTATCTACAAGCTCCTTGAACATCTAATGAATGCAAATTGAGAGACACTTACATTTCAATAACTGTACACAAAATCCATAATATGTTTATTTAAAAAGGGTTCTACTACTTAAGTTAGGAATTTACAAAATATATAAACTGATCATTTTAAAATGAATGAAAATGCCACAAACGGACACCCACCTTCACAAAGTTGCGTCTCTATATTCATCTGGTAACCCACCTTGCAGGGACAGCTGTAACTCCCCCGTGAGTTCAAGCATACAGTTGCTTCTTCATCACACCCCAACTGCGTCAATGTGAATGTCACACACTCATCTACATCTACACAACCAATTAGAACAATTGTTAATCAACAAAATATCAATCAACATCAAAGAGGGTGCCTGAAAATTTGTCAAAACAATATTGTTCTTGTTTCTCAGCATCCCCATTTTAATATCAATTCACAAACAGGAGTTGTGCATTTACAAAATCACCACCAACTTTGACAAGAAATTATTTTTGGGGGGCTTATGTACCTCAAGCCTCTTCTAAATGCTGTTTTGAAGTCATCACATCAAGAAATCCAGGGTTAAACATACAAAAGCTCATACATTAGTGCACAAGTGTGTCAATGACCATGCTCTTTGTACCATGAATGAAACAGTGCACAAGTGTGTCAATGCTTTGTACCATGAATGAATTAGTTTCTTTGTTTGATGAGGGCTTAGTGGCACCACGACAACGAGGGTCAAATTGTGCCTGAGAGGTCAGATCATTCTAGAGGTAGGAAGGAAAGGAAACAGGGGGAGAATGAAAGAAATTTAAGAACAAAAGGTCAGAAAGCTGTGATCGAGAGGGGAGGTTTGTTTGTTTGTTTGATGAAGTCTTAACGGCACCATGACAACGAGGGTCAAATTGTGCCTGAGAGGTCAGATCATTTGAGAGGTAGGAAGGAAAGGAAACAGGGGAAAATGAGAGAAATTTAAGAACAAGAGTCAGAAAGCTGTAATCGAGAGAGGAGTTGCATGAGTGAAACAAAAACAAAGTAGAGAGGGGGTGGAAGAGGAGAATTAAATATGGTTGTAGAGGGAAACATGATGAAGGAAAGAGATAATTTTATCGGAGGATTTTTCTGGAAGAAGTCAGCAATTGAGTTGTGGGGAGCGAGGAAGCTCTGGGAAGGTTGTACAAGCAAGGAGAACGTGATGGATTGTGAGGGTGCAATGGCAATTGTTGCAGAGGGGTTGGGGGAGCCAATAAGGAGGTGGGAGTGAGTGAGGTGGGTGTGACCAATTCTAAGACAGGTAATATGAGCGTTGTCGATACGAGAGGGGTTGTTGATGGTGGATTTGATCGAAATTGTGGGCTGGATGACATGGAGTTTATTATCAATTTGGGAGTTCCATGAGGTTTGCCAGCGGTCACGAACAAGGGAAGCGAGGGTTTTGGGAAAAGGGATAGGGAGGAGGATGAGGGCAAGCTTAGCGGCTGCATCAGCCCTGTCATTGCCAGGGATGCCAACATGGCTGGGTATCCAGAAGACCATGAATGAAACAGTGCACAAGTGTGTCAATGGCCATGCTCTTTGTACCATGAATGAAACAGTGCACAATTGTGTCAATCACCATGCTCTTTGTACCATGAATGAAACAAATATATGCATGTGGCAAAACAATCTATAAAATACAAAATAAACTTCAAAATGAAAGACTTTTTTATTTGTTGATTTATTTGTTTAATGAGGGCTTAACGGTTCCACGACAGCGAGGGTCAAATTGTACATGAGAGGTTAGATCATTCCAGAGGTAGGAAAAAAAGAAAATGGGAGGAATCTGAGAGAAGTACAGGGCTAATAATAGCCAGGATTTGTAACTATTGTTAAAGTCTTACCATTTCAATCTACCGTATTGTACCATTCTGTTTCAATATATACTGGCAGAAAAGTATATTTTCCTATTAAGCATCAGAATACTAAAATGTTGATAAGTCAGAAAATATCACAAGTACTCTCTTATGAAATGTTGAACATACAATGTTACAAAATCATCATATCTTTTTAAACAACTTTATCATAGTGTATTGGACTCAAAATGAATAGTCCAATAACAGACTCTAAATGTGAAATTTACTCACAAATAATCATTTTTATATTGGTTAAAAAGTATATAAGCCTATATATAGGCTTATATATAGGCTATTATGAACTTATATATAGGCCTATATATAGGCCTATATAGGCTATATAGGCATATATATATAGGCATATATATAGGCTTATATATAGGCCTATATATATATATAGGCCTAAGTATGATTTTCTTTTCTAATTTTCTAAAGATTTTGTTTTTATAAATGTTATGATATAAGGTTTGTTCAAGTGGTAAAACTTTAGTAGAAAAGTACAATTTTATGACAATTAAATCATTTTCAGTCATATCTTCCTTTTTTGCTTTTCACAAAGAAAATTGCCTTTTGTGCCAAAAATTGGTGAAGTGCTCTTGCTGTTTAACATATCACTGGAAAAGAAAGGAGAGAAAGCTTATGGTTTTTACATTGGAAAATACCAAAAAAGGAATAGATTCTTACCGACACATAAGTTATTCACAATCCTTACATAACCCATCAGGCAGTTGCAGGTGAAACTTCCCATCGTATTTTCACATTCCATATTCTCACCAATGCATGGTGTACCCTGACTACACTCATTCACATCTACAGGGGTAAAGATGAAGTTTGTGCTGATGAAAGTATTTAATATGCTTGGGTGACAGTTCAGTTGGTAAGGTTTAGTGGGTAGCCACACCTGTGGGGACTGATTCTTGATTATTTGTAACAAAGTGTTTAATTCAAAGCAATATACAATACAAACTTAAGTATCTTCACAAAGTATACAACAAATAATTGTGTTTTTATTTAGGCAAAATCGTTAGTGTGTAGCCTACCTCGAAGCAATACTAAGTTCAAGCAGATCATTTCAATTTTTTGAGCAATACTTTTTTTTTTTAAATCAACGTGGATTCAGATCTAAATACAAGTATCTCCACATATTAAGCATTATATGCATACTATTGGCTACCATACAGTGCAATACTATAATGATTACAGTAGATAAAAACTGGATTAGAAAATCTTTAAAAATAGTTTTGAAATTAATACTCAAAAGCTGTGACTTATGAGGAATTGATTAGGATTTTATTACTTTCTTGAAGATCGATAAATAATACACTGATCAAACACTGATTAATAAGCTTGTCCAGAATTTAGCAGCAATGTTGAAGACATTCTTATCAACCCCTGAATAAGGTGGAAAGTGATAAGTTATATTGCTGAGTGTAAAGATTTTGGAAATTTAATGAATTTACATGAGCTTGGCCAAACTCTAGTGGCATTTGTACATTTAGTTTTATGTGAATTCCTTCCTTTACAGGTAGCTGACTTAGTTTTTGATAAACAGGGCTTGAATTTGATGCTGTTCAAGCAAGTAGAAAATATCAATCTTGTTATCATAGGTTATCATAGAAGCCTAGTAATGACATTGACACTTAAATGATGGCCTTTCCCATAATCCAGGCCTCTGCACTGGTTGAGTTTCAACTGTGTTGTGCACCAGTTGAGTTTCAATTGGTTTAAAACAGTTTCTTACCTTCACAACCTCCACCAGCATCTAGCTGAGACCCGGTTGGACATTCACATCTGAATGAGCCAGTAAGATCAACACAAAACATGGGGGACGCACATGGTGAATCCAACTCAACACATTCATTAATATCTGTAAAGAGAATACAAGGACTCCAGGATTAAATAATTGTTTTCTACTTTGTTGACAAAAAATAGAAAATAAAAAATTGCAAAAAATCCAACCACCGATTAAAATGTCTTATCTATAAACGACAACGAGTGGAAGGGTAGAGGTTGTCTAATCACCCCCATCAAAAATTCACCGTTTCATTTGGTAGGCCTCTGTGAGTAAAATTGGACAGAATGTTTTAATAGGATAATATTTTGGTTGGATTAGAATTCATATCAGATTGCGGTTAGATTATTGATCCTGAATGTAAAAAGATTGGAGGAAGATGTTATGTAGCTCAGTTGGAAGAGTGCACAATAGCATTTAAGAGAAGTGGACAATGGCTGGATGGCACTGACCATCCATTGGATGAAGATGTTTAATGTCAGTCCAGACTTTAGGATAATCACTCCCTAACTGGTTCACTAGACGATATTCGAGAAGAGTAGCTAAAAACACAGTGTTCATTCACTTTCCATCCTGGCCCAATCAAGTCCAACTTTCCATCCTGGCCCAATCAAGTCCAACTTTTCATCCTGGCCCAATCAAGTCCAATTTCATATGTGCTGAAACGTCGGCTAGCCAGAGAAGTTGACTGGTGGAGCTATGGTCTATATGGAATGGTGCGGTATAAAACTTATTGTATGTATGTATTGAAGGTGTAGTGCCATACTCATCCATATAATACAAATGCAACCACAAAACCCAACTTTAGCTCTCCATATTCTAATCTGTACCTGCAGATTGTTTCCTCCTCCCAAATAAAAAAGATTGTGGAATAAACATAAATGAACTAGCAACCATAAGAAAGTATAGGGTGAAACGTAATAACAACACCAGCAATTCGTACTAACCCACATGATGAGATTCACTTATGGGTTTTAATGAAATTACAAGATGATACAGCCTGCAAGTGACTGTTGATATGTACTAAAGAAAATAATGTCCACAAATGGGGAAAATGATCTGTGATGATCAAAACTTATCCACAATAGAATCCACCAATTAAGAGGGTTACCCAGCAATCAGGAATGATTCCGCAGTGACACACTATCACCATGGTTGCTAGAAATGGCGCAATCATCTTGAATGGTCTTTGTTAAAAGTTATTGAGACATTGATGTTAGTGGCGACCCACAGGTCATGGGTGTCCTTCAGATTGCACATGACTAATAAATGATAAATCAGGATGTGGTATTTAGTTATCTAGAATGTGCCAAGTTACCACAACCACTCATTCAATAAGTGTCCTGACAGGGTACTAAGGTACCCCAAGTTGACTCGTGACAAGAAAAAATGTAACCTGACATAACAACCACCCTTAAAATTTTATTCTAGCCCAGTATCATATCATGAAACACAAATTTGTGAGGATTACATGACATTTTGCACAAAACATCAAAGACTCACTTGAGCAGGCACTATTGTCTCTCCTAAAGCCGTCATCACAATTGCACTCAGCCATTTCATCACAGTACTCATTTGGACCGTTACAAAAAGCAGGATTAAGACAGCTGTTACCTAGAAGATGAAAATCAGTGAGAACATTAAAGATTAAATCATGATCTGTGATTAACAGCTACATTTCTACTCTCAATTTCATATTCAAAATGAAAGAAGATTGAACTAAAACATGTTATCTTTTCTAATCAAGTCATTCACTATAAGAAAATAACAAAATATACCTACAATTTCAAATGATTAATTCTTCCACAATTCATGAAACAGAGTGTCTACATCACTTATTCTCTCTTGAACACTAAAACTATATTAGTGGAATTTTATAGAGAGGTGGAACAGTACAAAATGAATGAAAAAACTCACGTATGCAGTTGTTATTGGTATCCATGATGTAACCTTGGTTACAGCCACACACATAGCTGCCAATCGTATTTATACAGTTCATGTTGGAGCCTGAACATGTCCCCATCAGTGAGCACTCATCAAAATCTAAAACAAAAGATTGCATAATTTGTAAGACATCTTTTCAATAAATGTCATTTGTATTCATGAAGTGTGAGAATCTAAATTAAGAATACATCTTATTTGGAAACTTTTGTCCCTTGTAAGACTTGATTTTAATTTTGATATCATAAAAATGAAACATGTCACAATTACATGCATATGAGCTGGGGAGAATTTGGGTCCAGAAGTAAGATTTTAATTCAGGTACACAAAAACAATGTTCCTAAGTGATCATTATGTTTCAGCTGCATTCCTTTCTGTACTAAGCAAAATTATACTTAAATAATATAATTTCTTACCAGTACAGTCTGATCCAATGGCAATATAGCCCTGAGTACACATACAAGCAAAAGAGCCTATGGTGTTACTGCAAGTACCAAGCCCACTACATCTTAGCACTGAACTGCTGCATTCATCAACATCTGTAAACATGGCAAAAATATATTCATGTTTATGAAACAAGAAATATGGTTTAACAATTTTCATTACCCACTTGGCAAGACTATACCACAAGAAATTAGCAGACATCAACATCCTCGGCATGGATCTGTTCAAAGATATTTGTAAATACACACAACCCACCTTACCAATTTAAACTTCCCTTTCACTAATAAAGAGAAAATACAGCTATTATTAAATCATCAATCTTGAAGTTACTTAGTGAGATTTGTGGACAAATATCAATTGCCACATCACCCCTTCTTGTTTCTAGCAATATAAATTCATAGTAAAGTGAAGTAGCACATGTTAATTCTACATTTTAGCTTAGAAATAATCATTAAATGTAAATTTCAAATGTCTTTTTGTACCAGAAAACTAGATGAGCTTCCAGATTGTTTTCTGTGTCTTCTTGGAGGATGATTTTATTGGTTACAAACCATTAACGTCTACATTATGAGTCTTGTCCTTGAAAATCACTTGATTTCTCAAAAACAAATTTACAAAGGTAAACCAGTTAACTCCATTATAGCAGCGCAAAGCATAGCGCCATGCATAAAGAATGGTCCATTCAACTTCAGATGGTCAAACTCGTGGTCGACTTGGTTGAGTGCCAAGTTTATCATCATGAGGTATAAGTAAACAGTGGTGATGCACCCAGCTTGTTGGTATGTCCATTCCCGATCCCTCACTGAGCGGGCGTATGTGAGATGAATGACAGATTTTTATGCATAGCATAAAATTACGCTTGGAAGGATCAATTAATTAATACAGGCGCACATTGAAAATGGTAATATGCACAACTTGAATAGAGTTTGTGCACCTATGTCATCAATGCACAGTGTAGCCAAATCATAGGCCTACTATTAGAAAGAAAGCAAAATGGGCAATGACAGATATCAGAAGGCATGGTCAATGTTAACCACATAATCTAACTCTTATTGTTAATAGGCCCTAACTGTGCACATTAAACTATTTTTTGTGCTCAATTTAAATCTATAAATAAAATAGTCATCATTGTCAGCAAGACATTTGCACCATTTTTAGGTCTTACCCAAGTATATATTATTTTGCAAAAGAATTTCTATTCAATCTGAAGAAGCTATCTGATTGTTTTTTTACCTTGACAGTCACCGCCAGTGTTTCTGCCATATCCAGATGCACAATCACAAATGTAACTTCCAGGGGTGTCCCTGCATGCTTCATTGGCACCAGTACACCGGTTATTCAGGCATTCCCTCTCATCTAAAGACAATGAAGGGTAAGTTAAATATAAACAACCATAAATTCTCTTGAGGCTGCTTAGCACAATGAAAGCTCTGCTCTGTAAAGGTTTATGGACATGTAGTCATTTCTATATCCTTTGAAAGAGTGTTCAAATCTCAGCAGTTTTTGAATTTTGAAGAAGAATTTTTTTTTTTGAGAGTTCTAAGTAATGGCTAAACAAGGCTTCATGTGTTTTAATTCATGCAAAATTTATGACTAGGTAAACAGCTCAAAATCTTTATGTAATTCTTTTAATTTCATCCATAATAATAGTCAATGAAAAAAAGACTAAATCTTTTCATGCTGGAAATGTATTGGGGGAATGGCAAAGACTAAAAACCTTTGGTCAGAATGGTGAAGACTAAAAACCTCTGGTCAGAATGGTGAAGACTAAAAAACCTTTGGTCAGAATGGTGAAGACTAAAAAACCTTTGGTCAGAATGGCAAAGACTAAAAACCTTTGATCAGAATGGTGAAGACTAAAAACCTTTGATCAGAATGGTGAAGACTAAAAAGCCTTTGATCAGAATGGTGAAGACTAAAAAACTTTGGTCAGAATGGTGAAGACTAAAAAACCTTTGATCAGAATGGCTAAAAAGCCTTTGACTAAAAACCTTTGATCAGAATGGTAAAGACTAAAAAGCCTTTGATCAGAATGGTGAAGACTAAAAACCTTTGGTCAGAATGGCAAAGACTAAAAAACCTTTGGTCAGAATGATGAAGACTAAAAACCTTTGGTCAGAATTTACTGCACCACTTCAAGGAATTATGATAGATATATAACAAACAAAGGATTTACAAAAGCAAATACCAGTTTGCCCTGTACAAAATCCCAAATTTTTTAAGAAAAATTAATTTGATGTCTGAGATGAAAAACACTGTAAAATTGTTGTCAATTGTTACGAAAGTTTTTGTTACTATGATGGTTTTTCATAGATTTCAAAGCAATTTAGCTCAAGTTGCCTCTACAAGTTCATATATCTTTCATACTCATTGATTTACAACAAGATAATGATAACATTGATTTCCAACAAGATAATGATAACATTAATTTCCAACAAGATGATGATAATGATAACAAGATAATGATAACATTGATTTACAACAAGATGATGATAACATTGATTTCCAACAAGATGATGACAACATTGATTTCCAACAAACTAATGACAACATTGATTTACAACAAGATAATGATAACATTGATTTGCAACAAGATAATGATAACATTGATTTACAACAAGACAATAATAACATTGATTTACAACAAAAAAATGATAACATTGATTTACAACAAGATAATGATAACATTGATTTACAACAAGATAATGCTAACATTGATTTGCAACAAGATAATGATAACATTGATTTGCAACAAGATAATGATAACATTGATTTGCAACAAGATAATGATAACATTGATTTGCAACAAGATAATGATAACATTGATTTACAACAAGATAATGATAACATTGATTTGCAACAAGATAATGATAACATTGATTTGCAACAAGATAATGATAACATTGATTTGCAACAAGATAATGATAACATTGATTTACAACAAGATAATGATAACATTGATTTACAACAAGATAATGATAACATTGATTTACAACAAGATAATGATAACATTGATTTACAACAAGATAATGATATTGACAACAAGATTGATTTTACAACAAGATAATGATAACATTGATTTACAACAAGATAATGATAACATTGATTTACAACAAGATAATGATAACATTGATTTACAACAAGATAATGATAACATTGATTTACAACAAGATAACAACAAGATAACATTGATTTACAACAAGATAATGATAACATTGATTTACAACAAGATAATGATAACATTGATTTACAACAAGATAATGATAACATTGATTAACAACAAGATAATGATAACATTGATTTACAACAAGATAATAATAACATTGATTTACAACAAGATAATGATTAACTTCACCTTGTACCTCACTCATAACTTTTATACTGGCTGTATTTCAATAATACACAAATAAGAAATATGAATATCCAAGTTCAGTTATCCCTTATTTTCCTCCCAGCTCTAAATGAAATATAAAATTTTTATACAAATTTACCAACTATTAAATGCTGAAATATCTGGATGTCATTGCAATGAAAATCTGCCATTGTAAATGTGGAGCTGCTAAGAATTAAAACTTTGAATCTTACTTTAACTTATTACCACCATTTCTCATTTATTGCTAATGTTTTTAAAATTGACAACAAGTCATGTTACACATTGCTAATACTAGGGTATGCATGAGAAATTCTATTCAATTTTTTCTTACAATATCAAAAATATAATCTGTTATTGTCAAATTTCTGCAACAAGTGTTTTTTTGGTGAATGGAAAAGTTGGGGTAGTTTCTCTTACCAACACAGTTATTGTTCGCATCCCTCTCATATCCTGTTTCACAAATGCAACTGAAGCTCCCTTGTGTGTTAACACACTCTTCATAGATCTTTGTGCAACGTCTTCCTTGAGCGCATTCATCCACATCTACAGAAATGAATATTCATCATTCAATGACACCCATCTCTCAAAGTATATTTCTTCTAACAAATGTAAGTTGAAATAGCACACTACCATAATAATGACCAGTTGTGCTTTAAAAAGTATTAAAATATACAAACACACACACAATATTGAACAAAAATGAAATGAAAAATACTGTATTACTGAAGGGAAAGTTGATGATATACCTTAACAACGAACTAAAAAAGTAATATTTTTCTCTATGCTTTGCCCCTTTTCTTTGTATTGTAATGTATAAAGTCTCTATGCTTTGCCCCTTTTCTTTGTATTGTAATGTATAGTCTCTATGCTTTGTTCCTCTTCTTTGTATTGTAATGTATAAACTCTCTATGCTTAGCCCCTTTTCTTGGTATTGTAATGTATAGAGTCTCTATGCTTGGCCCTTTTTCTTTGTATTGTAATGTATAAAGTCTCTATGCTTTGTCCCTTTTCTTTGTATTGTAATGTATAAAGTCTCTATGCTTTGCCCCTTTTCTTTGTATTGTAATGTATAGTCTCTATGCTTCGTTCCTCTTCTTTGTATTGTAATGTATAGAGTTTCTATGCTTTGCCCCTTTTCTTTGTATTGTAATGTATAGTCTCTATGCTTCGTTCCTCTTCTTTGTATTGTAATGTATAAAGTCTCTATGCTTTGTCCCTTTTCTTTGTATTGTAATGTATAAAGTCTCTATGCTTTGTCCCTTTTCTTTGTATTGTAATGTATAAAGTCTCTATGCTTTGCCCCTCTTCTTTGTATTGTAATGTATAAAGTCTCTATGCTTCAGTTCTTTTCTTTGTATTGTAATGTATAAAGTCTTTATGCTTAGCTCCTTTTCTTTGTATTGTAATGTATAAAGTCTCTATGCTTAGCCCCTTTTCTTTGTATTGTAATGTATAAAGTCTCTATGCTTCTCCCCTTTTCTTTGTATTGTAATGTATAAAGTCTCTATGCTTAGCCCCTTTTCTTTGTATTGTAATGTATAAAGTCTCTATGCTTTAGCCCCTTTTCTTTGTATTGTAATGTATAAAGTCTCTATGCTTAGCCCCTTTTCTTTGTATTGTAATGTATAAAGTCTCTATGCTTTGCCCCTTTTCTTTGTATTGTAATGTATAGAGTCTCTATGCTTCTCCCCTCTTCTTTGTATTGTAATGTATAAAGTCTCTATGCTTAGCCCCTTTTCTTTGTATTGTAATGTATAAAGTCTCTATGCTTCCCCTTTTCTTTGTATTGTAATGTAAAATAGTCTCTATGCTTCCTTTTCTATTGTAATTATAAGTCTCTATGCTTTTCTTTGTATTAAAGTCTTTATGCTTAGCCCCTTTTCTTTGTATTGTAATGTATAAAGTCTCTATGCTTCAGTTCTTTTCTTTGTATTGTAATGTATAAAGTGTATTGTAATTATAGTCTTTGCCCCTTTCTTTGTATTGTAATGTATAGAGTCTAAAGTCTCTTTTTGTATTGTAATGTATAGAGTCTCTTGCACCCCTTTTCTTTGTATTGTAATGTATAGAAGTCTTTTCTTTGTATTGTAATGTATAGTCTCTATTCACCCCTTTTCTTTGTATTGTAATGTATAAAGTCTTTATGCTTCTCCCCTTTTCTTTGTATTGTAATGTATAAAGTCTCTATGCTTCGTTCCTCTCTTTGTATTGTAATGTATAGAGTCCCCTTTCTTCTTTGTATTGTAATGTATAAAGTCTCTATGCTTCGCCCCTCTTCTTTGTATTGTAATGTATAAAGTCTCTATGCTTAGCCCCTTTTATTCGGTTATGTGTTCCTTTTGACCATTGTTTATCTATAAGTGTTTCAAGATTTGTGAACTTTATTATGTTTTTGTCTGCTTCAATTAATAATGTGTATCTCCCAATTCAGAAGATTCCCAGTATACATGTAAACTCAATTTTTGTTGTTTGTAATGAATCATTGTACATACTGACAAAATATAAGAGAATCAAACAAAAACATTGTTCAAAATGTTCTCCTATCAGTACAGTGTAAAGTTTATGATATTGATTGTCTTCCATTTCATACATAAAAATCAAATCTTTGACTTAAAATTGGGCAACATACTTTATAGTTGTTAAGACATTTCGAAGACAGTTTGATAAATAATATCAACAAAAGCACCAACACTTGTGAAAAATTTCATGACAACAGTTTTACTTTGCAATTATGTGAATATTCCACACTAAATCGTAAAATACTACTAAAAAAAAAAGACACAGGAAATTTACACATCACTGCCCCCACACTACATACATACAGTATACAATTTTACATACACTGTAGGTACAGAGTTCATTACCAAATGGTTGAAGCAGCAACAGCGTGTGCATTTAAGAAATATTTAGTAAGGGCACTGTGAGTACCAATGTCGTAGATGTCAGGGCACAATATTGACATAAAGACTGACCTTGACATGATCCTACGTCACCAGTGTATCCTGCACTACAGTAGCAAGTTATCTCATTTGAACACGTGACAGATAATTCAATCCCTGCACAAAAAAGAAATCAAAGAAGACTAATTTATGAGCCATTTAACAAAACTATTACAGCAAATATTAATAACACAATTTGTACACATTGTGCTGTGCTAATCAATCATTTGTTTGATCCCAGACCAAACTCAAATGAAGTTTATTTACCTTACATGCAAAAAAGGCAATGATTATTTGTTGCCTATATGAAAGTTATGCCCCATTTTTCTAGCTAGCTTAAAGTTATAAAATTTAATATCTATTGAATGTGAAAATTGAAAATAATACACCTTATTCTGATACAAATATCTGAGATTAGGCAGTGATTTAAGGATGAGCTTACTGGTCTTTTATATACATCTTATATAAAAGAGGACAATAAAATAAATAAAATGAGATAAAGAAAGAATGCAAACATCTTCCTTCATCAAGAAAATAATTAGAGTTTAATGTAAACTCCAGTAGATCTGGGTAGAATTTAAAGTTTAGTGTAAACTCCAGCAGATCTGGGTAGAATTTACACATATCTGGTAAAAATTTCAGGGAAAAAATTATATTATAGGTTGATTGCAGAAAAAGAGGGGGCAAGTCAAGATTTGATCTGTATCAATCATCAAACAAATTAAAGTGAGAATACCTAACACATCAATAGCAGTCAATATACCACACTATCTAATTCTGAGCGACTGAGATTTAACTTGAATTATATAATTTTTCTTCTGGGACTTTTTCGAAAGCTCTTTCAATAATCATTTACCTGTCGGGGATCATAGACCATTAAATTGTCATTCTATTGATATAAGGGCTAAAATATAAGCACAATTATCTCTGTTGATTAAAGCTGCTAGGGGCCAACAATGAGGGGTGGGGGAGGGGGTCTATATTGAATTAGATACATATGTACTGAATGGCATTCATGAACATGTCATTCAGCTGATGGCACACAAAAAAAATACAACATTTTACTCTGACAATATCTTTTCTAAAAAGGTTTTACTTCTGAAAACAAGTTACAATCAATAGTTATAAAATTGGAGAACAAAAGTATGCATTAAAAGTAAAATACATCAATTTTGCACATAGGAGAGGATTTTCAATTATAAACTACATGTATGATATAATTACATGAAGTCTGTACATATAAACAATAGCTTTTTTGTATCTAAAGTGGAAAAGTTCTTCAGCCAGCCCATGGTCGAAAATTTGCACAGATATTACTTTGTAGATACAATAGGTTTTGACAGACATTGGAATATATCCAAAACAATTTTGTTATTAATACTTTTGACTAAAAAAGATTCACAAACCATTATTGTATTAATGACAAAAAAAGGAACGTTAAGGATATCATGTTGTATATTACTTACTGATGCAAGTATCATCATTTATTCTTCTGAAGTTCTCTATACAATTACAGCTGTGACTACCTGGTTCATTTGTACAAAGCTCACCAGATCCGCAGGTATTTGAAACAAAACATTCATTTATATCTGAAATAGAGAGAACAAAATAATCTAGTGCAGCTGCATAGGAAGATATTTGACTTTATTTGATTTTGGACTAAAAAACTTCGGATTCTCTTATCACTGTTCAACAACTATTTGTAAAGAGAGGGGGGAAGGGTGGTGTGCATGAAATTATAGTAAATTTGGGTAAAAATGGAAGAAATTTTCATGAAATTTCTTGAAAAATTAAGAAACTTTAAAGAAAATGAATGAATTTTAACAAAAATTGAAGAATTTTACAAAAAATTTAACAAAAATTCTCAAAACTAAAGGAAAATGCACAAATTTCATGAAAATGAAGGACATTTCCTGAATATGAAAGAAATTTTCTGAAAATTTCCCAAAATTGAAAATTTCTCCAAAATTAAAGATAGCTTCTCCAAAATTGAAGAAATTTCCCAAAAATGAAGGAAATTGCACAAAAATTGAAGCAAACTTCCCGGAAGTGAAGGAAATTTAAAGAAAATTAAAGTAAATTTCCCAAAAATTCAAGGAAATTTCCTACAAATTGAAGACAACTTCTCAAAAATTAAAGAATTAAAAAAAAAAAAAATGAAGGACATTCTAGGATTGAGGAAATTTCAAGAAATTTCAAGAAAATGAAGGAAATTTTACTGTAGTGTGCTCAGTAATCAAGAGAAAGGACTATTTCCTCAAACAGAGTTTCAAAGGCTTTATCACAAGATTGACACATACAATTGTGCTGCGAAATGAATTTATTGTTTTGTTCATTAAATTTGAGAAATGTTCCTCTAACTTTACTGTTTCACACATTTGACAAAAGGCAGTTTTGATTTTTTTCACATCATGCATAACACAACAAATATCATATAATCATACATTTAGTCATTTACCTTAAAATTAACCACTACAAAGGATAAGAACATGTAAGAATTTAAACTCTTACCATGGGATCATCAAAAATTAAATTGCAAAATTGATCATATTCAAATAAATTATTCTATCCCTCTTAATTTCTTCTCAAAACTTTTCATTGTCCTATGGGATGTGTCCCAGAGTAGGAATTCTTTCTCTTGCTTGAATGATTGCCAATGCGGCTGCCATTAATCTGGATCCAATTAATCTCTTATCACTGCTTACTTGAATGTACTCCTGTTTCAAGTCAAGTCTCCAGAACAAGTAAAAATAATTTCTTGGAGAAAAAAAATACACTTCTTTATGACAATATTTTTCCACCAAAATTTTAGAAGTTTTCATAAATTACTACAATGCACCTGTTTTCATAAATTACTACAATGCACCTGTTTTCATAAATTACTACAATGCACCTGTTTTCATAAATTACTACAAGGCACTTGTTTTCATAAATTACTACAATGCACCTGTTTTCATAAAATTACTACAATGCACCTGTTTTCATAAATTACTACAATGCACCTGTTTTCATAAATTACTACAATGCACCTATTTTCATAAATTACTACAATACTCTAAAAGTTCTTTATAAATATATTTCACCCTCTTATTTGTTCACTACAGAGGTTCAGAAACAGAAATGGCATGGAATCAAGCAGATAATATAAATGAAAATGAATTAGGTAATGAATTGGAAGAGGAACAATCATTATTCTTGTTGGCATGTCATATGGAGAAAGTACGTTGACTGATAGGAGTTATTGCCATGTTAAAAGCAAAGGTCATAGAAATGACCTTTGCTGTCCTTAGGGAGTCAGGTAGCTCAGTTGGTAGAGCACACAACTGAGATGCTGGAGGTACCGGGTTCAAGCCCTGTCAGGTCTAACCCGTTTTTCCACAGCTATGCAGACAGATATGCCGATCATCAAAGTGGAAGTACGTCATTTTTGCTCTTACTCCCCCATTCAGCTGTTGCGAAAAGTGGCAATGGTTGAATGGTGCTTGCCTGCCTTCGGAGGGGATGTTAAGCCATTCGTCCCGATGGTTGGATAGTCCCATCCTACCTAGTTCTCTGAACACTATTCGAAAAGAGAAGTGTGAAAACACGGTGTTCATTCACTTTCCTGAGCTACAGTAATGGATGGATGATGCACCGTTTGGGCAGCTCTCCCTTATACAAAAGCCCTGATGTTTGTAAAGCACTCTTGAATATACTTGTATAGAAAGGGCGCTACATAAAATAATTACTACACTATAGTATACTAAAAATGACCTTAAAGAGCAAATAGAGCATGTTTATGTGCCCTTTCATACCTTCACATGCAGTAGTGTTAAGATCTCTTGAGTATCCAGTATTACAAACACACATATATGAGCCTATAGTGTTCACACAGTTTTCATTGGCTCGTGGACATCTACCCTGATCTGCACACTCATCTTCATCTGTAGAAATGACAAAAACAGTCAAATCATGACATGATACAAAATCTGAAGTAAGAAACCTCCAAATGAAGGAAAACAAATGCCTCATAAAACCTTTATGTTAATGATACCAAATATCAATAACAACAAACATAGTATTCATATTCATTTGCTTAATCTTATGACATACCTAGCTTTACAAATATTGCCCACAGTTGTAAGCCAGTTCATAGACAAAACTGGAGTAACCTTTAGCAAGCAATACATACAAAAGACTGCAGTTATACACCAAGTAATACATACAAAAGACTGCAGTCATACACCGAGTAATACATACAAAAGACTGCAGTCATACAGCAAGTAATATATACAAAAGACTGCAGTCATACACCGGGCAATACATACACAAGACTGCAGTCATACACCAAGTAATATAAACAAAAGACTGCAGTCATACAGCAAGTAATACATACAAAAGACTGCAGTCATACACCAAGTAATACATACAAAAGACTGCAGTCATACAGCAAGTAATACATACAAAAGACTTCAGTCATACACCAAGTAATACATACAAAAGACTGCAGTCATACACCAAGTAATACATAAAAAAGACTGCAGTCATACACCAAGTAATACATACAAAAGACTTCAGTCATACACCAAGTAATACATACAAAAGACTGCAGTCATACAGCAAGCAATACATACAAAAGACTGCAGTCATACACCAAGCAATACATAAAAAAGACTGCAGTCATGCACCAAGTAATACATACAAAAGACTGCAGTCATACAGCAAGTAATACATACAAAAGACTGCAGTCATACAGCAAGCAATACATACACAAGACTGCAGTCATACACCAAGCAATACATAAAAAAGACTGCAGTCATGCACCAAGTAATACATACAAAAGACTGCAGTCATACAGCAAGTAATACATACAAAAGACTGCAGTCATACAGCAAGTAATACATACAAAAGACTTCAGTCATACACCAAGTAATACATACAAAAGACTGCAGTCATACACCAAGTAATACATAAAAAGACTGCAGTCATACACCAAGTAATACATACAAAAGACTGCAGTCATACACCA
This sequence comes from Chiridota heheva, assembly GCA_020152595.1. Taxonomy (NCBI): domain Eukaryota; kingdom Metazoa; phylum Echinodermata; class Holothuroidea; order Apodida; family Chiridotidae; genus Chiridota; species Chiridota heheva. The sequence goes on from JAIGNY010001139.1 coordinate 2,324,344, forward strand.
AGTAATACATACAAAAGACTGCAGTCATACAGCAAGCAATACATACAAAAGACTGCAGTCATACACCAAGCAATACATAAAAAAGACTGCAGTCATGCACCAAGTAATACATACAAAAGACTGCAGTCATACAGCAAGTAATACATACAAAAGACTGCAGTCATACAGCAAGCAATACATACACAAGACTGCAGTCATACACCAAGCAATACATAAAAAAGACTGCAGTCATGCACCAAGTAATACATACAAAAGACTGCAGTCATACACCAAGCGATACACACAAAAGACTGCAGTCATACAGCAATTGAACTTTATTCAACTTTTTTTCAGAAAGTGCAAATTAAATGTAATTATCTGAATGATGTTTGTCCATCATGCAGCGATGATGACCACAACTTCAATTTGACCGTCTCTGTACATGGTTGGGGCTATGTATCCGTAGATGGCTGGATAAGTCCATTTTGGGCACGTAAACTTCTTCAAAACATGTGGCACATGTGAATTGAATTGGAGGGAGTGACATTTACAGCTCTGCCTCTTGTGGGCTACACGTTTCTCTTGGGGTCCATTTTATAAGAAGCAGAAACATTCAAAATTCATTCTCAATGGAAATGAAGGTATTAGGTATGTAGGTATGTATGAGCCTTAGCTGTATAAAAAATAGAATTAAAAGCTTACCTTCACAATCGCCATTTGCATTTCTGAAGAATCCAATTCTACAGTTACACTGATAGCGGTCAACCATATCCACACAATCTTCATTTTGTTCGCATGGTGTTGAAGCACACTCATTAATGTCTGAAAGGTAATAATTTAAATTACTTCCAATTTCAATTTGAATCAATAAAGCACTTCGACTGTGAATCAATAAAGCACTTTGACTGTGAATCAATAAAGCACTTTGACTGTGAATCAATGAAGCACTTCGACTGTAAATCAATGACGCACTTCGACTGTAAATCAATGAAGCACTTCGACTGTGAATCAATGAAGCACTTCGACTGTGAATCTATGAAGCACTTTGACTGTGAATCAATGAAGCACTTCGACTGTGAATCAATTAAGCACTTCGACTGCAAATCAATGAAGCACTTCGATTGTACTTTAAGATGATTGAGAAAAAGGATCCACGATGCAGTACAATTGCTGCTTAATTCTCCTGGGATTTAAGGGACCAAGGCAAGGCATCATGTTAGTGTGAAGATTATATATACAAGACTTCTTTGTTTCTCATTGGTCAAGATATTTACATAAATACTGGCAAGTGAATCAATTTCTGCAGTGGAAGTGTCATCACTATAATGTACCTGGTTAACTGTTGACATGTCAAGCAATTTTCTTGGAAAAAATCTTTAAAGTTGATGTAAAATACATTGCTTTAGCAGCAATCATATGATCTTTTGAAAATAAGGTGAAAATCTTGTTTTTTTCAAGGTAGAAAACGAATGAAAGCATGGTATCCACCACTGAACATAGATTTAAATGTTGAACTAAAATTCAACAATCAAAGCAACATCAAAAACATAATTTCTGTCCTGAAATGCAAAACTGAACAAACCAAACAGACCATTACAATGATTGGATGACATAACAGCTTACCCAAGCATTCATCACCATCTTTGTCATAACCACTTGAGCATACACAGTCATAGCTTCCTTGTGTGTTCATGCATGTCTGTACAGCTGGGCAGTTGTGCTGATTTGTTGTGCACTCATTAATGTCTAAAAATCATAAGGAAAAATCAAGGAGTTAGCAATTGTGGCTGCTGCACTGATAGCACAAAGGTTCAGTCATACTACCAAACTTATGCTTATCTGAAAAATTAAACACTGAGCAATTTGGGTAATAAAAATCCTTTTCAATATATTCTGAAGGCACTTGTAGTCCTTTGTACTCCTCAATTTGAGAAGAAAGACATTTAGCTTCCCCCCTCCCCATTGAAACTTTAAATTTCAGAAAGGGACAATTCTCTAAGATATGTGGCATTGCAACAGTTGTTTAATTTCATGGAGTTTGAGTATTGTTTGCCTGACTTCTAAATTGATATTACACACAAAGACTGATTTGCTTATTTTTTTAAAGCATTCAAGCAATTGGCTGGTCCATGAAAATTGTATCACACTACATACAAATCTCTTGATCTGAAAGAAAAAGAATGAAAGTTTTGGTGGATTGAGATTAGACTTTCTTTGCAAACAGGCAATTCAAACATATATCATGAGACTCACAGTACATCTAAATAAAATTTAATAATCAAAACAAGGTGAAAAACAGATTCATCTGCAAAGTAAAAAAACAACACCAAATTGATTATTTAGATGACATAAGAGCTTACCCTGGCATTCATCACCAACTTTGCCATAACCACTTGAGCATACACAGTCATAGCCACCTTGTGTGTTCATGCATGTCTGCACAGCTGGGCAGTTGTGCTGATTTGTTGTGCACTCATTAATGTCTACAAATCAGAAGGAAAAAATCAAGGTTTTGTGGCACAGAATGATCAGCACCCATGAATACATTTTCATAAACCCTGCACTGATAGCACAAAAGGTCCTGTCATACGAATTAATGCATACGTCCAAAAAATACAGAACAAAGCAATTTTTTTGTCAATTAGTTTGAAAGCTTATCAAAATGTGTAATATATGCAAAATTTATAGCATTTAAAGTAGAAAGGCACATCCAGGGTCTTTTCTCTTTCAAATTTTTCTTGTGATGATCTCTGCAGTATGTTTCATCAAACTGTTGAATAGTCTGTGTTGGTTCAAATTACTGCAGCAAAGTATAAAAACAGATTTGAGCAAGTAAATAAAGAGCTATTCAACACTAAACCAACTGTAAGGTACTACAATTCAAATCTTAAGTTTTACATTCATGGTTACAATCCCAAGCAGAAATATATTTTATCCCGTTTAAAATAACTGTGGAGGAAACACTGCTTCAGCTTTATCAAAATAGTCAATCTCATTGTATCACTATGAATTGATGTTTAACACTTTACTGTAAATGATAAACGCTTGCTTCTATCATCACAAAAACTGTAAAACGTTGAAAGTAAAAATATATTCTGAAACAAAAAACTGTTGCCTCAAGCAGAAGGAAAGCAAAGTATGTATCATCACCAGCAGAATCAGTATTCTAGTGTGAGGGCTGTGAGAAGGACTGCAATCCAAAATTAGTTTTCAAAGCCACCACAGACAACGGCACAATCTATTGTCTTCTGAGACAAACGGAGGTCGATGACTATGTTATCTCATTTGATTGCAAAAAAAAAAAAAAACAGGGGAAAATATTCTTAGAGTGTTCCTAAACTAACTAACCTTCACATTGGTTGTTGCTATTGTTGATGAAACCAATCTCACAGATACATTGGTAATTCCCTGCTGTGTTCTCACAAATCTTGTCTGAGGCACAGCTAAACTGCATTGTCTGACATTCATCTATATCTAAGGTATCATACAAGAGTGAAAAATTGCACCAGAGATCTCTTTTTAAAAATCACAAAAACATCGAAGGTTTCAATCAAGTAGACGAACATAACAATACTATATGCACATTTCTATCATCTAAGAAAGAAAGTAAACTTTTTCCTTTCATTTCTTTCTTCATTTCAGTAAAATTAATAATCTAACAAAGGTGCATTCTCCTGACTTGGCTGAAGACACCGAATTAAAAAAAATCAAAAGAATCTTAAAACTATCAAACATACTATATATTTTGATAATAATGAGTGAAAAGCGGTTTGGACAGAAAAAGACAATTAATGTTCCATTTTAAGTGTAAATTGATTAATGTAAACTGGTACTCTCTTATGTTCTCCACTTGAGGTTACAAGCAAAACACAAATGAGTATATTTTTTTATACAAGCATATCCAAGAGTTCCTGTTAATTTATATACCACTTATCCATGCAATCTTCCGTCAATAACAAAAATGACCAAGATACAAGATAAGGAAAAGTTATATCACCATACCCACGCAAACATCATTCAGCTTTTCATGGCCCTCCATGCAGTTGCATAAGAATCCTACGTTTGGCACTTGAACACATCTTTGATTCACTCCTATACAGTCACTATTAAGGGAGCATTCTAGTATCACTGCAATATACATAAGAAAATGAAGAAAAAATGAGAAAAGCAATGATGATTTTTTTTTTGGGGGGGGGGGGAGAGGGGGGGTGGAGGGGATGGAAAGAGTTGCTGATCAAAACTGCATAAATTCTGAAATATCTTGTTGTTTATTCATATCTGTTATGAGTAAGGAAATTCTTTCTGCAGAAACTGCCATTCTGATAGTCTTCACTTTTGATTCCCCCATCTCATTTTCTAGCTTAACAAACAAACAGGGGGAGAATCCTCATACTACGGATCCAATGCACACTGAAAAGCAAATAACATCATATGAGAAAACTTAATACTATGTTCATTGATAGACATTTTACTGAGTAAGTAGATTTCATCAATAATTTATAATGTATCTCCAGAAATAGAGTTTTCAAGCACTTTTTCACAATTCCTATCAACAGGTTATATAAACTAATCATTGTCAAAGTTTGCAAACAGTCATCAAGAGAAACTAACAGGTTGATAAGGCATTAAGACGTCCTCCCTTAAACCCTTATTAGTTCAAGTGGCCTCCCATGAACTGAGAAAAAACCTTTCAAGGCCATGCAACACAGATTTTTTCCTCTGCTTTTAAAAGCTTACATTTCAAGATCCAAGTAGTACTATATTAATAGAAAGCAAAACAACCATGTCATTCCATCCAATCAGCACTCTGCAAACTGTGATGCTGCCAGCATATTACTGCATATGCATTAATTAGCAAATCTAACTTCAATCAATTACGCTCCTTACATCTGGAAAAATGATATTTTTTCTTTTTACAGAACCAGAGATGGAACTCATTATCTAAAATCTTCTACTTACGTGTACATTGACCGGAACCATCTGCCAAAAATCCTGACTGACACGGACAGTTAAAACTTCCATTATTGTTTTCACACTGTGTGTTCAATCCTTGGCATGCAGATGGGTTAGAACACTCATCGATATCTATGGAGAAAAACATGATTGTGTTTCTTAAACAGATCACTGAAATATTTCCATATCTTTTGTAGAATACATTGAGAAGAAATTCATCAAAACTATATCATCTCATGAAATCTATCTATAAATCTACTATATAATCTACATCAAGATTAAAAACTTACTACTTCGCAAAATCTGGCAATGCATGGTAAAAGCATCATATTACCTTGTCCACTTATATTCCACACACTTTTTTATTCTTAAGGGAATCTTCCCATGGATTTCCTTTTTTTTCATATATCATAGAGAAAATTTGTAGAACGAAGTGGTGAAAAACTATGTTAATATTTTATTCCGTTTAGAAGTTATAACAATTTAAAAGAGTAGAAAAATGTTTTTTTTTAAAATATATATATATATATATATATGTATATATATATATATATATATATATATATATATATATATATATATATATATATATATATATATATATATATATATATATAATATATATATATATATATATATATATATATATATATATATATATATATATATATATATATATAAATATATATATATATATTTATATATATATATATATATATATATATATATTTATATATATATATATATATATATATATTTATATATATATATATATATATATATATATATATATATATATATATATATATATATATATATATATATATATATATATATATATATATAGATATATATATATATATATATATATATATATATATATATATATATATGTGTGTCCTTCAGCTTGATGATGTCATCAAGGCAATTGCAGCACAGTTCTAATGTATTTCTTATAAATTTAATCACACTTTGCTTACATTATCGAACAGTATTTTTGGTTCATTATAGAGATAGGGTGGAATATATAATTTGCAATAAAACATTTTGATTTTATTTCTTTGTGTACATCACATTTACAATGAGAAAAAAATCCAAATCATTTTTAAAGAAATACAAAAGTTATTTTGTTGAAATTGTCTCTATGACATCACAGATGTTGCCAATCAGTCACTTTTGCGCAAATTCAAAACTATTTTAAAATTTCATAACTTCTAATTGGAATAAGATATTAACATAGTTTTTTCACCACTTTGTTTCAAAAAAATGTCTGTATCATATATGAAAAAATGAAAATCAATGGGAATATTCCTTTGATGAAGTAACTTCCATGCACGTAAACTGCTTTATGCCTTATTATACTCTGCTCTCAGGGTCAGTGCCACGGTAATTTTACTGCATGCTCATGTAGAAAATGTAATTAAATCGGTCTAACAGAATGATTGTAATGTGGTGAAATATCATTAGAACCAGAAGTCAGGAACATTTCCTGTTTCCCCCTTAAAGCCCTATATATTCTAGGAAACCAGGTGAAAAGTTTTGCATTCACCCAAGTTTCTACTTTATTCCTGGTCTTGCAAATGATAAATCAATGTATACATTTTATTTAAAAAGCAAAATGTGGTACAATCTTGACAATTTTGTCACTTTAATTCTCCTTTAACAAATAATGTGTACCTTTCTTCTAAAAAGGGCACAAATTCACACATTTTGTTCTACTTTCTGACATCCCAGATGCTTTTCTAATCTCCTGTTGGACAGGTATACATGAAATTTTGTGATATAAATAGTCACAAATTTACTATAAATTTGAATCTTACTCTTCATCATTGGTAGAAATTACCAACAAACCCTGCCAGACAGGTGTTTGCCAATCCAAAAAATATATCAATTAATTCGTTGTCACCATTTTTCTAAAAAAGTGAAAGCTGTAAGGCAAGTAGTTGACCCAAACATTGTTTGATAAAAAGAAAGAGGGTGAAAAAATCGGGTGGTATTAATGATCTTCTTATGCTGAAGACTTTCCAGAACATTTTGCTATGTACCTGCTTAACTGCACAAGATTTAGACCAAACATGAATAACCAGTAATATTTAAAGAGAAATGACATTAAAACACTGATAAAACAAAATGCTGTGTCAATTCCTACAGTTCAAACTTCTGAAACCAGACTTTGTGCAAAAAAATACTTCCAAAAGTTTCATAACTTCAAAATTTCAGCTTCCTGCTTAGTTTGCAAGACAAACTGTAGAAACAATTATATTATTACCATCAGCCTTCAATATACACTGAGAAGCTAACGATAGGTTTCGCTTACAGTATCTTTTAAATGACAAAGCTAAACATGAAAATGTCAATTTCTAAAGTTTTTAAGCAGGGGCTTTCTTTATTCTGTTACTTAATTAGTTTTCCCTCAAGGAAATTTTTTTTGTATAAAAATTAATAATAATAAAAGAAAAACATACCCTGGCACACATTGTTCTGTTTCTCATATCCAGGAATGCAGGCGCAAGTATTCACATCACAAAATTCAAGATTGCCGCAGTCGCCATTGGTACGACATTCTATAAAAACTAAAAACAAGACGAAGATGTTTATCACACTACTGAATTACAAAATTGAAAAATAATATATGTTGTTCTTGACTTAAAGAAAAAAAAAAACACTACCCAAGTGGTTCTGATAAAACAATAAGCGAATAACATCTTATAAAATACATGGTAAAAGATGAGAAATTTATCCTTGAAAATATCAAAATTTTACGAGGAATGGTTTAACATTTAAAATTAATTAATGGAATAGTCCAGTGAATTTTCATGAAGTTAATTAATGGAATAGTCCAGTGAATTTTCATGAAGTTAATTAATGGAATAGTCTAGTAAATTTTCATAAAGTTAATTAATGGAATAGTCCTGTGAATTTTCATGAAGTTAATAATGGAATAGTCCAGTGAATTTTCATGAAGTTAATTCATAGAATAGTCCAGTGAATTTTCATGAACTTAATTCATAAAATAGTCCAGTGAATTTTCATGAAGTTAATTAATGTAATAGTCCAGTGAATTTTCATGAAGTTAATTAATGGAATAGTCCAGTAAATTTTCATGAAGTTAATAATGGAATAGTCCAGTGAATTTTCATGAAGTTGATTAATGGAATAGTCCAGTGAATTTTTATGTACTTAATTAATGAAAAAGTCCAGTGAATTTTCATGAAGTTAATAATGGAATAGTTCAGTGAATTTTGCATGAAGTTAATTAATGGAATAGTCCTGTGAAATTTTATGAATTTAATTAATGGAATAGTCCAGTAAATTTTCATGAAGTTAATTCAGAGAATAGTCCTGTGAATTTTTATGAAGCTAATTCATAAAATAGTCCAGTGATTTTTCATGAAGTTAATTAATGGAATAGTCCAGTGAATTTTCATGAACTTAATTCATGGAATAGTCCTGTGAATTTTCATTAAGTTAATTAATAGATTAGTCCAGTGAATTTTTATGAAGTTAATTAATGGAATAGTCCAGTGAATTTTCATGAAGGTAATAATAGAATAGTCCAGTAAATTTTCATGAAGTTAATTAATGGAATAGTCCAGTGAAATTTCATGAAGAGTATTAATGGAATAGTCCAGTGAATTTTCATGTATTTAATTAATAGAATAGTCCAGTGAATTTTCATGAAGGTAATTAATGGAATAGTCGTGTGAAATTTCATGAAGTTAATCAATGGAATAGTCCTGTGAATTTTCATGAAGTTAATTCATGGAATTGTTCTGTGAATTTTTATGTATATGTATGTGATCGAGGATTATTTAAAAACAAGTTAGTGAGAAAAAACATGTTCATATCTTATTCTATGAAAAAATGATTATATTTCACCAATATGTTGAAAATTGACTAGTGCAGTACACAGTGTGATGTCATACTTGCAAATCCAAGACAATTAAGGTCTCTGAGTTACAAAATAAGCCACACCCACCATAGCAATGTGGTAAATAGGTGGGGGCAAACAAAGCTCAAATCCACAAGTTTGCTAAGTGTTCTGGGTAATAGCAATAGCAATCAGATTTACAAAGCCCATAAGCGCAATTTTTGTTCACCATTTTGCTGTCACTCAGTCTGTATGTGCAGAAATTTGTTTTGTACAGTAAGTTGCATTGACTACATGAGCGTGCGCCACTAGTTAGCTATACTGTACTAGTACAGCGTAGGATGTCTGTCCCGCTTAGTTATGTATATTTTGTTGCTAGGCAAATTCATGCGGTGATTGGTTGAAAAGGCAGCCAATCATCAAACCCAGAGAGGTTAATTTTCATGACATCTATGAAAATAAATTTTGATTTTCTTTTTTGCCTAATAAAGAGTGTATAAGGTTCAGGAACAGATGGGCGAGGTATGTTCTTGCAAAGTGCATTTTGATCCTTTTTCAATAATTAAACAAAACAGTACCAGTTAATGTAGAAAGAGATAATTAATTTTCGAAGGAATACATAAAAATTGCCTTCAAAGTGCAAATATAACAATGAAGAATTGGTCAATTTACAACTTTTAATTGTGAGGCTTAAGCATGCAAATCTATGATGAATGATTTGGCACATTTCTCAATTTATTTTGTATATGGAGTGTTTTTTTAGATTCTCAGTCAAATTGCAACCCAATCACTCCAATCAACACCTCAGTGGAAAACCTGTTCTTATTATTTCTAGCAAAAAAATAAAGATATGCATCTTTGTTTGTTTGTTTGTTTGATGAGGGCCTAACGGCACCACGACAACAAAGGTCAAATTGTGCCTGAGAGGTCAGATCAATCTAGAGGTAGAAGGAAAGGAAACAGGGGGGGAATAAGAGAAATTCGAGAACAAAAAGTCAGAAAGCTGTGATCGAGAAAGGAGGTGCATGGGTGAAACAAAAACAAAGCAGAGAGAGGGGGTGGAAGAGGAGAATTAAATATGGTTGTAGAGGAAAGCACGATGAAGGAAGGAGATAATTTTATTTTAAGGATTTTTCTGGAAGAAATCAGCAACTGAAGCCTATCACACATCACAAGTTTTACACCTATAGAGGGATTTCATCACATAACTCTAACTCAACTGGGAGCCATTCTGCAAGGCAGAGCTTTGCGCATTAAGTATTTCACGCATCTGAGCTTCACACAGCTTAGTCATATCACGTAAAACAAACAGGCTCTGTCTAAAACACGTGCTAGTGATGAAAACATGCGCTGGGCATGTAAAACACGCGCTGGGCATGTAAAACACGTGCTGGGCATATTAAGACAAGCTGGTTAAAATGAACTGGCCAGAAGAGTTAATTTTTCAATATAAAATGTTATTTTAAAGAAACAATTATAGAATGCAAGAAGAAATACAAATCACATAACAATACAAAACTAATTCAGCACAAGACCTTAAGGTATTAGTTCAGTGCAAGCAAGTGCATTTTATATGAAAGAAGACTTTCAAAGATACAATATGGTGAAGATAGCATTACAAATGTTCATTCCGTTATGGAGATATTTCAATTTAAAGTTCTGTATCATTTGTGTACAAACGACTGAATTTAGACTAGCTGTGACACATCCTCAGATTCCACAAAGTGGTTTTATGTATTCTATCATATTTTTTCCTGTGGTTTTGTGATTTAAGAAACATTGCATAAGTCAGGAAAGTAGTAAATCAGAATCTAGAAAGGGTAATTATAATTTGGCAAATGAAGAAAGTTAGAAGTAAGATCATTCAAGTAGTAAAAAAGTTAGATAAATTGTCTTTAAAATACATTAACAATAATTAAGAATGTGAGGATGACATCAGTCACTTCCACACAGACAAGACATGAGCTTTAAACTTGAATATCTCCTTAACGAAATAAGATATTGAAATAGTTTCTTTACCATTCTAGTTCCTTTAAAGTTCTCTTTCATATAAGATAAACTTGGCCACTGAACTAATCCTTTAATGAAAATCAATTGATACACTTAGTGAGAACCAGACAGTTACACATGTCACATTTTGAACAAATTCTGGATCCTATATTGACACTTGAATAAACACAAAAGTCAGCTCTGTCATCAAAACTTTCACCATATGTCCTGATTCTACAAAGACTTTAATAATCCATTGCAATACAAATAGTTGTTTCATTTTCTTGGGATGCAACAAGTTTCCAGATGATCTTTCACTCCTCCTGATAAGCACAAAGCTGTGTCATGGAGGAGTTAGTATCCTTTCCTTCAAGGGCCTTTTAAATTCTTACTTTCACTTAACTTGACTTTTTGTTAAAAAGATTTAGAAATTCATGATATTCAATCTTATGACTTTCAAGATTGCCAAATCCTACCAGGTGCTGAAATTCTTACCTGTGCACAGTCCTAGGTCTGGATCCCGTGCATAGTCAGTCATACAATCACAGCTATGATTTCCAGGCACATTAGTGCAATCCTCATTCACGGCGCAGGGGCTGTTTGCACATTCATCAATATCTGTGTATAATCCACAATCAATCTTTTCAATAACAATTAAATATCAACAACTGGATATTTTGATGAATATGTAATGGCTTGCCATAACATTAAGAGAAATATTTCAATTACACTTGATATACTTTGTATCAGACTTATCTTTCTTAACTTGGTTTAACATTAATATTTTTTTGTCTTAAAAAAAAAATCTTTTAATTTTGCTAGAGCTAATTATTCATTTAGGTACCAAACTATATTCAATCAGTAATATCATACATTTTTTTAATATCAATTTTATTCTAATTTTTGTTTGTTTAGTTATCTTATTGTGACTACACTATTGTAATTTCAATATTATTAATAAGAATAAGAATTACAAATGAAATCAGAATTAGAAAGTCATCCATGTTTGGTGGACTCAGATATGTAATTAATTCCTCTCCCACAACTCAAATATATTAATAGAAATGATTTATTTGAGCTATGAAGTAAAAAATAATATCTGAGTAAACTTTTGATCTCAAACTATAGATCATATCACACTACAGAAACTTGCTGTGCTGCACACAAGTCTGTAACATGTCATCTTGACTGTGCTGCACACAAGTCTGAAACATGTCATCTTGACTGTGCTGCACACAAGTCTGAAACATGTCATCTTGACTGTGCTGCACACAAGTCTGACACATGTCATCTTGACTGTGCTGCACACAAGTCTGAAACATGTCATCTTGACTGTGCTGCACACAAGTCTGGAACATGTCATCTTGACTGTGCTGCACACAAGTCTGAAACATGTCATCTTGACTGTGCTGCACACAAGTCTGAAACATGTCATCTTCACTGTGCTGCACACAAGTCTGAAACATGTCATTTTGACTGTGCTGCACACAAGTCTAAAACATGTCATCTTGACTGTGCTGCACACAAGTCTGGAACATGTCATCTTGACTGTGCTGCACACAGTCTGAAACATGTCATCTTGACTGTGCTGCACACAAGTCTAACACATGTCATCTTGACTGTGCTGCACACAAGTCTGAAACATGTCATCTTTACTGTGCTGCGCACAAGTCTGAAACATGTCATCTTGACAGTGCTGCACACAAGTCTGAAACATGTCATCTTGACTGTGCTGCATACAAGTCTAAAACATGTCATCTTGACTGTGCTGCACACACGTCTGAAACATGTCATCTTGACTGTGCTGCAACATGTCATCTTGACTGTGCTGCACACAAGTCTGCCATCTTGAACATGTCTCATCTTGATCTTGACTGCTGCACACAAGTCTGAAACATGTCATCTTGACTGTGTTGCACACAAGTCTGAAACATGTCATCTTGACTGTGCTGCACACAAGTCTGAAACATGTCATTTTGACTGTGCTGCACACAAGTCTAAAACATGTCATCTTGACTGTGCTGCACACAAGTCTGACACATGTCATCTTGACTGTGCTGCACACAAGTCTGAAACATGTCATCTTGACTGTGCTGCACACAAGTCTGACATATGTCATCTTGACTGTGCTGCACACAAGTCTGAAACATGTCATCTTGACTGTGCTGCACACAAGTCTGAAACATGTCATCTTGACTGTGCTGCACACACGTCTGAAACATGTCATCTTGACTGTGCTGCACACAAGTCTGAAACATGTCATCTTGACTGTGCTGCACACAAGTCTGAAACATGCCATCTTGACAGTGCTGCACACAAGTCTGAAACATGTCATCTTGACTGTGCTGCACACAAGTCTGAAACATGTCATCTTGACTGACTTTTTCGCACTGTAAATTTCAACATGGCACTGACACATGAAAAGAGCTTGATGCATGTCAAAACTAACCCTGCTCTGGAGTAGGGTTGAGAGCTTCAATAAAATACATGTGTCAGAAATGACCAGTGTTTATTATTGAGCAGTGTGAATGTAGAGGCAGGACTGAAGCATGTTAAAATTTTAGTCAACAAGGATTGGACTCATGTCAGTTTTGACACGGTAGGTAGTGTGAAAAGGCCTTCAAATAAACCTAAAAATGATCAAATCTAAAATGCATTCAATTGAAAAATTCTACAGTACTGTATGGGATTAGTCTGCAAGACTTATCAAAAAGATACTAACATTCAGCACAATTCGTAGTTTCAACATAAACTAAGTTTCCTTTGTGCACAAATGGATATAAATTTTCCAGTCAAGTACTCAGACTTTATAATAATTGTGAGAAAAAGTTACTTTAATCTGAGGAATGAAGATCAAAGTACATGGTTTATGCTTAACACCAACAGGGTATCACAATAACATAATCTGAAAACTTTTCATTAAAAAGTACTTTTGGTAAAGCAGATTTTGATCTGTACCATTACCCCCAATCCTCGCTACAAATTTTCAGGCTTTTCACCCACCAAAAGCTCCATTTCGGCAAGTATGACTTTTAGACTCTGCTGGAAGCGATTAAAGAAACCACCACAGATACTTGAGTGATTTTACGCATCAGTTATTATACTCCTAATCATCTATATGCACACAAGGGAAGTTATAGTGAAGAACCAGCTATTGTGGATAGCGTTACTGCAAGGCCAGGCAATGCGTGTAATGTGAAGCTGAGAATTCATTTGGACTTTTAAAAGGGTGTTTTTATCAGTGAGTTATAAACACTTTGGTGATCTGGTGAATTTGGGTGCAACAGACTGAAAATTTATAGCCAGAGTTATTCATCATGACATTGATACACCTCGAAATGACTAATTTTAATTGTTTAACAACAATTTATTGCTTTTTCCCTCCAAGAATTTAAAAATTCATTTCTCTTTCTAATATTTCAAAATGTTTATATCTGAACTATGGTCTGTTTCTGACTCATAAATGCGGGACCGTCGGTAACTTCAGCTAACTAAAAAAAAGTATATTTAAGTTATTCATAAAATAACCATGTTTGGACACAAAAAATAAGTAACAAATGTTGATGTAAAATGTACCATTTCTGTAAAATCTATATCAGTTTCAAACATTAAATTCAAAGCTAGAACTTATCAAATCTACAAACCATCACATTGTGCATTTGCTCTTATGTATCCATCCACACATCCACAAATGGCCCCAGCACCCATGTTCCTACACACACCATTTGTGCCACATTCTGTATCTGATAGGCACTGTCTGAAAACTGTGGAATTAAATCACAAAAACAATCAACTTAAGAGAGAAGTACAAAATAGTTATCAAATTCTTCTCATGCTGTTACTGTTGTGGTGATGTTACTCAAATCACTACTCGCCTCTTCTCTGATTGTTTTAAAAATCCTATAAAAATAATGAACATAGCAAAAAAAAATTCATTAGAATTGGTTCAAATTGAGCTTTTCAGTTGTAGGCATATTTATTGCCAATTATAATACAAATTTTAGTCATCAGTTAAGTAACTCGTTTTATCATTGTTTTCGTAATAAGTTAAGAGAAAAGCGGCATAAACTTTTTAATACTTGGTCATAACCTCTGAAACAATAAGTCAGAAAAAATGTTCTTATTTTAACTTCTTTTTTAAATTAAAGAATACAAAGTTTAGAATACGGCCGCCAACAACAAATTACAAATTTGACCAAATTCCACACATTTTGGATGAATGCTATATAAAAAGAGCTTTTAATTGATCAATCACAACTCAGAAACTAGCTAGGTTTTATCTTTTGTTTTGAAGACTTCTTCAATCCAATAGACACACAGAAACTTTTGGAAATACTGACTTTATGATGTCACTTCTAGTCTTGTGCAGACCTGAAAAATTATATGGTTCTAGCAGTTAAAACCATGGGAAAAACAGAAATTTGCTGGAGAAAATCATTTTTCAAAAGATTTCTTGAGTAAGCAACAGTATATATTGTGAATATGTGCTCTAAAAACATCCCCCATGTAATTGTGCGATGCATACTACAGTACATTAAATTGCAAAAGAGGGAGCATATAAAGATGTATTTACTACATTAATATTATTTCTGTTATAATTTTTGGTAGGAAGATTTTCGACCCCTCTTTTATTATCTGCTTGAAACAAACACAACAAATAAACTAAACCTTTAAAAACATTTGAGTGAAATGCTTATACCACTCAATTCAATTAACCTCTCTGAGTTACAAAATAAGCCACACCCACCATAGCAACACGGTAACTAGGTGGGGGCAAGCAAACCTCAAATCCACAATCGTGAACAACCAATGCATTGACATTTACATGTTTGCGAGGCAGGCCACAAGCTTTGATTCATTAATGACACTTTTCTGAATCTTTAGAGTTTTAAGCAAATGGGATAAACAAAATTCAGTTTGCTAACTGGTCTGGGTAACAGCAATCAGATTTACAAAGCCCATAAGCGCAATTTTTGTTCACCATTTTGCTGCCACTCAGTCTGTGTGTGCAGAAATTTGTTTTGTAAATAAATTGCATTGACTACATGAGTGCATGCAGCTAGCTAGCTGTACTGTACCAGTGCCATGTAGTATGTTTGCCCCACTTAGTTATGCAGATTTTGTTGCTAGACAAATTCATGCGGTGATTGGTTGAAAATGTTGTCAATCATCAAACCCAGAGAAATTAATTAGAATCAAGGGTCATGCAACTTGTTCAGGGGTCAGGCAAGTCCATGTTATATGAAAGAGGACTTCAAAAGAAACAAAATGGTGAAGAAAGTATTAACAAGAACTGTCGGAAGGATAGTATGCTAGACTATTCATAGTATAGAGAATGGGCTTATAGAGGGAATTATATACAGAAATAGGGTAGCAGGGGCAGATGATTTCAAATTACTTGAGCTTTATAAAAAGCACTTACATTTTCAGTTGCTTTGTTAATTTTCACAGCATTTTACTACAAGCCTCAAAATATATTTTAAGTTTTTCCAGATATTTTAAGACAAATAAAAGCCCAAGGTTACCTCACCCAGTAACTCTGAAAACATGTAAAACCTAGCAGTCTTTATAACTATAACACTTCTTTTAGTTCTATTGATTGAATAACAAAGAAAAGAGAGGCCCTGACTTGCCAATGTCATTGAAAGGATGTCATTAAGCCCCCTTTCCAACCTGTACCCTTCCCCAACCCCTACACATTTCCAGAACTACATCCTGGATTGTATGTATTACAACTATTAATTTAAGAAAATATGTGTGTCAAGCAGAGTCAAGCAGCATGAAAAATGTACAATGACATTAAGCAAAATTATGCAAAACAATATTGCTTAACATATGACAAACTAGACATTGAAAATGATACAAATCCGTCACTGTCGATAATGCATATTCCAGACTGTCCCACATTCCATCCCAACCTGTCCCATATGTCATCCCAGGCCAATACTCCATGCAATCACATTTGAAAACCAGATACTGTATGTCATTTCACCACTTGCATGACCCACATGCCATTACAACTGAAATCCAGATGACACCCTACCACATGCCATTCCGCCCTGTCCCACATGTCAACCCACCCTGTTCCACATGCCAACCCATCCTGTTCCACATGCCAACCCATCCTGTTCCACATGCCAACCCACCCTGTTCCACATGCCAACCCATCCTGTTCCACATGCAAACCCACCCTGTTCCACATGCCAACCCACCCTATTCCACATGCCAACCCACCCTGTTCCACATGGCAACCCATCCTGTTCCACTTGCCAACCCACCCTGTTCCACATGCCAACCCACCCTGTTCCACATGCCAACCCACCCTGTTCCACATGCCAACCCACCCTGTTCCACATGCCAACCCATCCTGTTCCACATGCCAACCCACCCTATTCCACATGCCAACCCATCCTGTTCCACATGCCAACCCATCCTGTTCCACATGCCAACCCATTCTGTTCCACATGCCAACCCACCCTGTTCCACATGCCAACCCACCCTGTTCCACATGCCAACCCACCCTGTTCCACATGCCAACCCACCCTGTTCCACATGCCAACCCACCTTGTTTCACATGCCAACCCACCCTCTTCCACATGCCAACCCATCCTGTTCCACATGCCAACCCACCCTATTCTACATGCCAATCCACCCTCTCTAACATGCCAACGCATCCTGACCAACATCCCACCCCACACTGGCCTACATACAATTCCACCCTGTCACACATAATATCTCACCCTCATTCTTCAGCTACTTTATCATCATGTCATCTTCTACGTCACATTCTGCTTATTGTTTATATTTCCCAAACCCCTAATTTAACATTCTTTAGAAACAAAGAAACTTTTATTTGCTTCTTTATTCATGACAAGACAAACATTTTGATTGCTATTTATGTCAGGAATGTCAATATCATAGCAAAACAAGAAATGTGAAATTAGTAACTCATAAGCCATATGTTTTTGATATCAGGTCAAACATTTTTCAGCAGAGTTTATTGTTATGCAAATAACCTAATTGATATGCACACTATTCCTCACCATTAAGTGTGAATAATGCTCTCCACATATACTGTAGGATCATTTTTTTAAGCAAAATCATCACACCCACTTGAATTCAAGAGATATTATAGATACAAATATTTTCATCGTTACACAAATAAGCTAATCAGTATGCACACACAACCCCACATCATGCTCATGAATTTAAACAGTACCCATGTCCTCTAATCCTGTACCAAGTTATTATCTCAGGTTAAATATTTTATGCAAAAGTTTATCGTTATGCAAAGAACCTAATTAATATACACATTACAACTCACCATTAAGTGTAGACAATGCTTTTCAAAAATATGATCATTTATGTAAGTAAACAAAATCCCCACACCTACTTTAATTTAAGAGATATCATAGATACAAATATTTCATTGTTATGCAAATAAGCAAATAAGTATACACACACAACCCTCAATCATGCTCATTTGAACAGTACCCATGTCCTCTACCCCTGTACCAAGTTATTATCTCAGGTTAAATATTTTATGCGAAAGTCTATTGTTATGCAAATAACCTAATTAATATGCACATTACACTTCACCTCTAAGAATTTTCATAGTGCAGGTATCAAAAATCCAATCTCTCATACTGCTGGTTTCAAAATGCATACTTTTATACTGCAGGTATCAAAAATCACTTATTTTCATACTGCAGGTATCAAACTCATAAACTGTCATACTGCAATAACCAAAAAATATCTCATACTGCAGTCCAATTTTGAAATTTTGGGTGGTACATAACTACCACTTTAGTATGGAAGTGGCCCCCATCCCACCCCTGGTCTATTGTTATGCAAATAACCTAATTAATATGTACACTTCACCTCCCCAGTAAGTGTAGACAATGCTCTTCACATATGTGGTCTTTTGTGCAAACAAAATCCCCACATCCACATTAATCTAACAGATATCATGGATACAAACATTTTCATTGTTATGCAAATAAGCAAATAATTAGTATGCCCCCACCCCCTCCCTGAATCATGTTCATTTTAACAAGTACTCATGTCATCTACACCTATGCTAAGTTACATGAATGTACACCATTCATAACTTAAGTTATGAAAACTTTAACCAAAAACTTTAAGCGGACAATATCTTCATTGTTATGCAAATAAATCAATAAGTATGCATACACAACACAGCCCCCCAATCATGCTCATTTTAGCAGTACCCATGTCCTCTATCCCTATGCCAAGTTACATGAATACAAACCATTTATAACCTATGAAAACTTTAACCAAAAACTTTAACCAAAACCTTACAAAAACTTCAACTGGACAAATATTTTTATTGTTAGGCAAATAAGGTATTTAGTATATACACAATCCCCCAATCATGCTCATGTGAACAGTACCCATGTCCTCTACTACTTTGCTAAGTTACATGAATGTACACCATTCATAACTTATGAACTTTACCAAAAACTTTAACCTAAACTTTACAAAAACTTTAATCGGACAAATATTTGTATTGTTATGTAAATAAGCTTATTAGTATGCACACACGCTTATGCTCATTTCAACAGTACCTGAGTCCTCTACCCCTATGCCAAGTTACATGAATGTACACAAATCATAGCCTATGAAAACTTTAATCAAAAATTTAAAAAAAACTTTACCTGGATGCCGACGCCAATGCTGGGGGTAGTAGAATAGCTCTACTATTGTTCTATAAAGCTCTTAAAGAGAGTTATTATTCTAGACCGGCTAAAAAATCTTATTCATCAAGGAGATGTTTAAAGTTTGGTATTACTTGTGTAGAAACGACTGAAATCAAACTACTTGTGACGTCACATACTCAGATTCCTCAGTCTTTATGTATTCTATCATATTTTGTTCTGCAATTTTGTGGCTAAAAAACATTGCATATGTCAGGAAAGTAATGTAAAACAGGATCTAGTAAAGGTACTTATAATTTACCACCTGAAGAAAGTTGAAGAAGAAATTTTCAAATAGCAAAAAAGAATGCATTCTCTTTCAAATACATCAGCAATTGTTAAGAATGGGAGGATGAGGGCGTCAACCTTTCATAGTAGACTTACAACACCAGTCATTTCTTCACAGATAAAACAAAGCTTTGAACTTGAATATCTCTTTCATGAAATAAGATACGTAAGTCGCTTCTTCACATTTTGTTTCTATAAAAGTTTTCTTTCATGTAAGATAAACTTGCTTGACCATTGAACTAATCCTTTAAATCAATCATTTCTGGAAGGAATAGATGTTTTTTAATAAGTCAAAATGCATTCACCTTCCTTACAACAATATGATAAAGAGTCAGTTCTAAGGATTGTTACACTTGGAGATATGTAAGGTTTTCTTGTAATTAGGGACTGAAGATACTGACTTAACCCTTACTCTACCATGCGGCAATATCATCGCCATTTCGGGTGCCCCGTCTTTGGCTCTGCCTCCCGAGCGCATTTTTCAAAAAGTGCTGGTAGAGTGAGGGTTAATCAGCCCGCGACAAATGCGCCAACTCGAAAATATATGCAGCATGATCCCAGTAGGCGACCCAGCGGGCCACTGAAGCAGAACAGGCCCAACTCTGCTACTTGGAAGACAGAGGACCCTTCAATAATTAGCCCTTGATTAACCCTTACTTTACCAATGCAGCGATATTATCACAGTTTCGGGTGCCCCGTCTTTGGCTTCGCTTCCCGAGTGCATTTTCCAAAAAGTGCTGCTAGAATAAGGGTTAATGTAGTATCTTGATATAATATGAAAGACACCTTACTTGTGCATTCATCATTTCCATCCTTTACATATGGCTCCAGGCACATGCATTCATAACTGCCCTCTAGGTTGTTGCACTGAATATTAGGTCCAAGGCATAGTGATGGGTTCTCACATTCATTAATATCTAAGAAACAAACAAAATGAAAATAAAAATCACACACTTGTTTTACACTATGTCTACTCAAGACTAACAATGCAATTTATTTCCTGTACAAAACAAATCATTGAACAAGTAATAAAGAGTCAATGAGAGTGTTTAAGATTTGTAAAAAATACCTCCTATAGAAAAAAACCATGGTCTCAAACATTTACTTCTGATTACAGATACTACAAGAAAGGGAAAGATTTGTTCTTACCGATACAAGAAATATTAACTCTGTTATAACCAGTATTGCAGGTACAGGATCTACCAGGGTTTGTGAAGCTGCAGACGCCATTAGATCCACAGTCTCCATTAGTCGTACATTCAGTAAATACTGTGAAACAAGCAAAGTGACAATACTAGAAACACACTCCAAAACGTTACTATCCAATCATTCTTGCAGTAATTTGTTTTTGGTTGCTGCTATATGAGACGTAATCAACCCATGACTTTCAACTTACAGTATTTTCCTCATCTTTTACTAATAATTTACAAATAGTGGTTTTCTGTAAGACAATACAACTATCAAGCTTCAACAACAGCATGATCAACTTACTCACAAAAGACTTACCTATATCAGCACCAACTATAACCTCCATGCAAAAATAGATTAACATTGCCGGTCTCCTGTTCCAATATGTCCCAAAATTTAATAACTTGTGATAACAAAACAACATGCCAAACTGAATCTACAATCAATTATCAGTTCTTAGGATATATTGATGACAGCCAATTAACCAAAAAATAAAACCCACCCCTCCATTTCTGCCTTCCCCCAACTCAATATGGCTCAAATTGTAATCACTTCTTCCTTAGGCAGTAACAAAACCACACACCAAATTCAATTAAAATCCTATAATCAGTTTGTGAGATAAGTTCATGTCAAACAAACAAATGCTAGTAAAAACATAATCTCCGTTCAACTTTGTTGGCGGAGGTAACAAACACAGGTGAAAACATAACCTCCGTCCAACTTTGTTGGCGGAGGGAGGTAATGAAATCTGATTAATAAAGGAAAGAATATTGCTTGACATGTCACTAGTTTATCTGACACACATTATGCATGTGACTTTTGCAAATGCTATTGATTGTTTATTTTTGTGTAAATTTGTCACTATTCAAAACTGTTAGAATTGCATTCTATATTTATCTCTGACCTTGAAATGTTGGTTTTGAAACCATGGTAACAGTTCGAAACTAAATGTGTCAGATGCTATGTTTAAAGCAGAATGACAGGGAAGCACTTAGAGCTATGCTCTGGATTGATTATTATAGGTATTTGACTTGCTTATAGCATGTAAGTGGAGGTTGTTTGAATAAGTAAATGCTTCAAAAAAGGAGACACATTACAACTTCACCTGTATTCAACAGGTATGTGTATTCAAGTACCTATAGCTACGGCCCACCTTGGTATAATGACATGTTCAATATCCGAGACCCTGGGACATACCTATGATGTAATTCAAGACAGGTTGAGATTCACCAGATGCTAAGTGGGCTTTAAAGGGGTACATGTATATATGAAATGGGTGATAGTTAATATAGTCTATGACATATTTTTACAGAGGTCACTAACAGTCTCTTGTCTATTTTACTCAATATTTTCCCACTCATTCAACCAATTCATTATTTATTGAACTAAAGCAGCATTTAAATACTGAACCTTAAGTATGTACAGATAATAAGTCTTCTGATTCATGCATCATAAATTTGATATGTATAAAAGAAGCATTACTTGTGCATTCCCCATTTCCATCCTTATATATAGTGGTATGCACAAGCATTCGAATGTGCCCTGTAAGTTGTTGCACTGAATATTAGGTCCAGGGCATTGTGATGGGTTGTTACATTCATTGATATCTAAGAAGCAAAAAAATGTTATTCATCTTTAAATTCAAGATCAAATATAGTAGTTTATTAGGTGAAGAATCTGTAAAGTAAAGAAGCCCCACTCCTACACAGATTAACATTAAATGCTCAAAAAGTAGCAGACAAATAAAAAAATGTGTAATTAATACTAAATAAAGTAAATGAAAGAGTTTACATCTAACCAACAAATTTATCCTTTTGAATTACACGTTAGCATTGACCATACAGATCATCATAAACAACTTGAAACACACTAGTTTTACAACACATCTAATAAATAATAAATATTCAATTTTTTTTTGCACAATAAAAAATCATTGATAAGAGCTTTTGAAATTTATGATAAATGCCTCTTATAGAATAAACCATGGTCTCAAACATTTACTTCTGATTACAGAAAAGAAAGAGAAAGGTTTGTTCTTACCGATACAAGAACTAATAACTCTGTTATAACCAGTATTGCAGGTACAGAAACTACCAGGGTTTGTGAAGCTGCAGACGCCATTAGATCCACAGTCTCCATTAGTTGTACATTCAGTAAATACTGTGAAACAAGCAAAGTGACAATACTGGAAACACACTCCAAAGCATTACTATCTAATCATTCTTGCAGTAAATTCTTTTTGGTTGCTGCTATATGAGATGTAATCAACCCATGACTTTCAACTTACAGTATTTTCCTCATCTTTTACTAATAATTTACAAATTACCAAATAGTGTTTTCTTTTTTTAAGACAATACAACTATCATGCCGAAAAGTTCCTCTTTAAGCCTACCCGCACCCGACACCTAAGTTAATCCTGCAAACTCAGGTATGACAATTACCAACCCGACTTCCTGTTTAGTTTATTATGTTTCCACTCAAAACAATGATTGTTAATCAGCCATGCATGTACACCACTGCCAAGTAGCCCAAGGCTACTTGTGTGTATAAGATTACACACAGCGAGAGCGGAATAATCAAGGCACTTTGCGTTGAAATCACTCATCTGTGTTAGGTGTCTTAGTGGGAGAGGTTTTTTTTTAAACTGGTGATAAAAATACCTGTGTATCATATGTATCATATGCCTGAGGTGATGTGTGCATTAAGTGTGAATGATTAAAGGACCACTTTTCTTAAGGAAAGATATTGCTTCATGATTAAGCTTCAACAACAGCATGATAAACTTTTACTCACAACAAAACTTACCTACATCAGCACCAACTATTACCTCCATGCAAAAAGAGATTAACATTGCCTGTCTCCTCTTCCAATATGTCCCAAAATTTAATAACTTGTGATAACAAAACAACATGCCAAATTGAATCAACAATCAATCATCAGTTCTTGGGATATATTGATGACAGCCAATTAACCATAAAAAAAACCCACCCCTCCATTTCTACCTTCCCCCAACTCAATATGGCTTAAATTGTAATCACTTCTTCCTTAGGCAGTAACAAAACCACACACCAAATTCAATTAAAATCCCATAATCAGTTTGTGAGATATGTTCATGTCAAATAGACAAATGCAAGTGAAAACATAATCTCCGTTCAACTTTGTTGGCAGAGGAAACAAACACAGGTGAAAACATAACCTCCGTCCAACTTTGTTGGCGGAGGGAGATAATGAAATCTGATTAATAAAGGAAAGAATATTGCTTGACATGTCACTAGTTTATCTGACACACATTATGCATGTGACTTTTGCAAATGCTATTGATTGTTTATTTTTGTGTAAATTTGTCACTATTCAAAACTGTTAGAATTGCATTCTATATTTATCTCTGACCTTGAAATGTTGGTTTTGAAACCATGGTAACAGTTCGAAACTAAATGTGTCAGATGCTATGTTTAAAGCAGAATGACAGGGAAGCACTTAGAGCTATGCTCTGGATTGATTATTATAGGTATTTGGCTTGCTTATAGCATGTAAGTGGAGGTTGTTTAAATAAGTAAATGTTTCAAAAAAGGAGACACATTACAACTTCACCTGTATTCAACAGGTATGTGTATTCAAGTACCTATAGCTACAGCCCACCTTGGTATAATGACATGTTCAATATCCGAGACCCTAGGACATACCTATGATGTAATTCAAGACAGGTTGAGATTCACCAGATGCTAAGTGGGCTTTAAAGGGGTACATGTATATAGATAATATAGTTTATGTCATATTTTTACAGAGGTCACTAACAGTCTCTTGTCTATTTTGCTCAATATTTTCCCACTCATTCAACCAATTCATTATTCATTGAACTAAAGCAGCATTTAAATACTGAACCTTAAGTATGTACAGATAATAACTCTTCTGATTCATGCATCATAAATTTGATATGTATAAAAGAAGCATTACTTGTGCATTCCTCGTTTCCATCCTTTATATATAGTGGTATGCACAAGCATTGGAATGTGCCCTGTAAGTTGTTGCACTGAATATTAGGTCCAGGGCATTGTGATGGGTTGTTACATTCATTGATATCTAGGAAGCAAAAAAATGTTTTTTATCTTTAAATTCAAGATCAAATATAGTAGTATATTAGGTGAAGAATCTGTAAAGTAAAGAAGCCTTATACCCACACAGATTATTATTAAATGCTCAAAAAGTAGCAGACAAATAGAAAAGTGTGTAATTAATACTAAATAAAGTAAATGGAAGAGTTTACACCTAACCAACAAATTTACCCTTTTGAATTACACGTTAGCATTGACCATACAGATCATCATAAACAACTTGAAACACACTAGTTTTACAACACGTCTAATCAATAATAAATATTCATTTTTTTTTTTTGTACAATAAAAAATCATTGATAAGAGCTTTTGAAATTTATGATAAATGCCTCTTATAGAATAAACCATGGTCTCAAACATTTACTTCTGATTACAGAAAAGAAAGAGAAAGGTTTGTTCTTACCAATACAAGAACTAATAACTCTGTTATAACCAACATTGCAGGTACAGGATCTACCAGGGTTTGTGAAGCTGCAGACGCCATTAGATCCACAGTCTCCATTAGTCGTACATTCAGTAAATACTGTGAAACAAGCAAAGTGACAATACTAGAAACACACTCCAAAACGTTACTATCCAATCATTCTTGCAGTAATTTGTTTTAGGTTGCTGCTATATGAGACGTAATCAACCCATGGCTTTCAACTTACAGTATTTTCCTCATCTTTTACTAATAATTTACAAATTACCAAATAGTGCTTTCTTTTTTTAAGACAATACAACTATCATGCCGAAAAGTTCCTCTTTAAGCTTACTTGCACCTGACACCTGAGTTAATCCTGCAAACTCAGGTATGACAATTACCAACCCGACTTCCTGTTTAGTTTATTGTGTTTCCACTCAAAACAATGATTGTTAATCAGCCATGCATGCACACCACTGCCAAGTAGCCCAAGGCTACTTGTGTGTACAAGATTACACACAGCGAGAGCTGAATAATCAAGGCACTTTTGCGTTGAAATCACTCATCTGTGTTAGGTGTCTTAGTGGGAGAAGTTTTTTTTTCAAACTGGTGATAAAAATACCTGTGTATCATATGCCTGAGGTGATGTGTGCATTAAGTGTGAATGATTAAAGGACCATTTCTCTTAAGGAAAGATATTGCTTCATGATTAAGCTTCAACAACAGCATGATAAACTTTTACTCACAAAAAAACTTACCTACATTAGCACCAACTATTACCTCCATGCAAAAATAGATTAAGATTGCCTGTCTCCTGTTCCAATATGTCCCAAAATTTAATAACTTGTGATAACAAAACAACATGCCAAATTGAATCAACAATCAATCATCAGTTCTTGGGATATATTGATGACAGCCAATTAACCATAAAAAAAACCCACCCCTCTATTTCTGCCTTCCCCCAACTCAATATGGCTTAAATTGTAATCACTTCTTCCTTAGGCAGTAACAAAACCACACACCAAATTCAATTAAAATCCCATAATCAGTTTGTGAGATATGTTCATGTCAAATAGACAAATGCAAGTGAAAACATAATCTCCGTTCAACTTTGTTGGCAGAGGAAACAAACACAGGTGAAAACAAAACCTCCGTCCAACTTTGTTGGCGAAGGGAGGTAATGAAATCTGATTAATAAAGGAAAGAATATTGCTTGACATGTCACTAGTTTATCTGACACACATTATGCATGTGACTTTTGCAAATGCTATTGATTGTTTGTTTTTCTGTAAATTTGTCACCAATCAAAACTGTTAGATTGCATTCTATATTTATCTCTGACCTTGAAATGTTGGTTTTGAAACCATGGTAACAGTTCGAAACTAAATGTGTCAGATGCTATGTTTAAAGCAGAATGACAGGGAAGCACTTAGAGCTATGCTCTGGATTGATTATTATAGGTATTTGACTTGCTTATAGCATGTAAGTGGAGGTTGTTTGAATAAGTAAATGCTTCAAAAAAGAAGACACATTACAACTTCACCTGTATTCAACAGGTATGTGTATTCAAGTACCTATAGCTACAGCCCACCTTGGTATAATGACATATTCAATATCCGAGACTCTGGGACATACCTATGATGTAATTCAAGACAGGTTGAGATTCACCAGATGCTAAGTGGGCTTTAAAGGGGTAAATGTATATATGGAATGGGTGATAGATAATATAGTCTATGTCATATTTTTACAGAGGTCACTAACAGTCTCTTGTCTATTTTACTCAACATTTTCCCACTCATTCAACCAATTCATTATTCATTGAACTAAAGCAGCATTTAAATACTGAACCTTAAGTATGTACAGATAATAACTCTTCTGATTCATGCATCATAAATTTGATATGTATAAAAGAAGCATTACTTGTGCATTCCTCGTTTCCATCCTTAACATATAGTGGTATGCACAAGCATTCGAATGTGCCCTCTAAGTTGATGCACTGAATATTAGGTCCAGGGCATTGTGATGGGTTGTTACATTCATTGATATCTAAAAAGCAAAAAAGTGTTTTTCATCTTTAAATTCAATATCAAATATAGTAGTTTATTAGGTGAAGAATCTGTAAAGTAAAGAAGCCTTATACCCACACAGACTATCATTAAATGCTTAAAAAGTAGCAGACAAATAGAAAAATGTGTAATTAATACTAAATAAAGTAAATGAAAGAGTTTACATCTAAACAACAAATTTATCCTTTTGAATTACACGTTAGCATTGACCATACAGATCATCATATACAACTAATTTTACAATATGTCTAATCAATAATAAATAATCATATTTTTTTTTGCACATTAAAAAATCATTGATAAGAGCTTTTGGAATTTATGATAAATGCCTCTTACAGAATAAACCATGGTCTCAAACATTTACTTCTGATTACAGAAAAGAAAGAGAAAAATTTGTTCTTACCAATACAAGAACTATTAACTCTGTTATAACCAACATTGCAGGTACAGGAACTACCAGGGTTTGTGAAGCTGCAGACGCCATTAGATCCACAGTCTCCATTAGTCATACATTCAGTAAATACTGTGAAACAAGCAAATTGACAATACTGGAAACACATTCAAAAGCATTAGTGTCTATACATGCTTTGCATTGGGTTGCTGACATCTGAGTCATTATCACAACCAAGACTTCTTTCTTCTTTTTTTCACAATTTTCCAATACAGGATAGTGTTTTGTTTTAAAGACAAATACAACTGCCTGTACTACCTACTGCCTACTTGTAAATACTACAAGTTTCAATAGTATCGTCAACTTATTCACAAAAACATAGGCACCATTTGTCACCTGCATGCAAATATAGATAATAAACATTGCAATTTTTGTCATGATAATTGTTCTTTCTGAATGAGATGTACATACAGTACTTAAAGCCTGCAGGTCATATCTGTAAGTTTTTAAAATCTTTTTGTTTGCTTTAAAAAATAAGGTCTTCTCAGTAATACTGTAGAATGCACTACAATGCTCTAAAATCTATTAACTAGAACGGTACATACCGTCATGGTTCACATGCCCATGCAGATTGACACCCATATCATATGACCCAGCCAATTATAAAAAAGGCATCTCACTCTCACACTAAGTCCCATGTGGCATCCCATGTACCACATGGCATTCCACCCCATGTCCCACATGACATCCCATGCCTTGTCCCACATGGCATTCCACCAGATCTCCCACATGGCATTCCACCATACAGTGTCTCACATGGCATTCCACCATATGTCCCACATGGCATTCCACCATATGTCACACATGGCATTCCACCATATGTCCCACATGGCATTCCACCGTACAGTGTCTCAAATGGCATTCCACCATATGTCCCACATGGCATTCCACCATATATCCCACATGGCATTCCACCATATGTCCCACATGGCATCCCACGCTATGACCCACATGGATCCCATCCTACATGTATGTTCCACATTAATCCAACCACATGTACCACATGAGATCCCTCCCTATGTCCCACATGGCATCCATTCCTGTATCCTGCATCAGTGCCTTCCCACCTAATGTTCCACATGGCATCCCACCATATGTTCCACATGGTATCCCTCCCAATGTTTCAATGACATCACATCCCATGTCCCCATGGCCTCCTACCCTATGTCCTACATAGCCTCATACCCTATGTCACACATGGCATCCTACCTTATGTCACACGTGGCATTCTACCTTATGCCACACATGGCATCCTTACCTATGTCACACTCTGTGTTACTCGTGGCATCCCACTATGTCCCACATGGCATTCTACCCTGTTCCACATGGCATCCCACCCCATGTCCCACATGGCATCCTACCCGATGTCCCACATGACATCCCATAGGCTCCATAAGAAGTCTCATCCTAGCTATTACAGTCCCTGATTGAGCATACTATGTATGAAAGTGTCAGTTCATATAATAACTTATATGCAAATGAGTTGTTGAATAAGAAAAAAAGGTGGAGTCAAATAATTATGCCTGATATAGCCCTTGATGTATATAACATGGTAAATATTATATCATATGTCCCTCATGGCCCCCATCCATGTCCCACATGACATCCCTCCCTATGTCTATATGCAATTACATCCTGTCACACTCCCTGACTAAGCATACTAAATAAAAAAAAGTCTGGTCAAGCCATACACTGTAGCAACTGTATGCAAATGACCACAATAACAAAAGTGGAGTTTAATAATCATGCCTGATACAACTCTTGGTGCCCAAATATTTTGAAGAATTTTAAGGATTTTGAATCTTAAGTGCTACAAGAGAGACTTAAGAATCTCTGAAGAAGATTGGAGAATTATTTCATTTTACAGTTATCTGCTAAAAAAATATCAAATGTTTTGTAGACTTTTTAAGGAAAGTAGTCTTCAATCCTGTCTTAAGTATCTCTAAAAAACTTTAACATTTTATGAGGAAATTCTAACCTTCCATAAGGATATCTGAAGAAACTTTACCTTTTTCTGAGGAACTCTGAAGAAACTTGAACATTTTCTGAGGAATTCTCGAAAAACTTTTAACATTTCTGAGGAAATCTCAGGACAAACCTGTGGACGGACGGACGACCAGCCGGACGGACATAATTGCCGGACGACCAGACAGAGAGACGAACGTAATCGCCATTACATAGGTTCACATAATGCTTCGCATGCGAACCACAAATCAGAAAAATGACTTGTTTTGAAAACAAAATTGGTTAAAATTGGCAATTTGACAGTTTTTTAATTTTGTTTTTATGTTTTAAGTACTCCAATGTATGATGTCTGATCACACAGATTTTGTACAGTATATAAATCATCTGCTAAAATTCTTTGAGGATGGAAAATGAATTCCAAGAAGAGATTTTGTGTCTTCACCATTCCATAAATTGACATCAAACTGGAATCAATATTCCTATCATCACCAATGAGTGAAAGTTAATAAAGAAATTAAAAGAACAATTGACCGACTTTAGATGTATTCCCACACAAACATCACGAACCTATCACAATACTGTTCATCTTCGTCCATTAAAACTCAGAACTACAAGAGTTATTGCCAAAATTCAAAGATGGACTATGTAAGAATGAATGATCTTTTCTCTGCAGGCATATATAGATTATTAACATAATAAGAGCTTGTCTTATCTGCATACCTCATTCCTATGTGATTAACATTAATTGACTATTTCACAGCTTTTTTTATTTTCAGGCATTAATGCCCAGTTTTTAAAAATTTCAAAAGCACAAACAAGCAGATCTATACATTTTCTTAACCGAACCCATGGTTCTTAATCCTCTGCAACAATTCTTTGAATGAAAGCAGTCACTTCTGATGAATGGTTTAAATCTTTACCATCTTACCCCAATAAACTGACAGAGACATTCTCATCATTTTCATTAACTACAATTAGGAAAATTACAAAGAAGTACATTAAAACTTCAGCTATATTCCCATTTGTGCATCACAATGTTTGCATAATGACAGATACTCAACCTTAAGACTTTTTCAAAATTTCAACGGAATGCTATTTGTGATAGTTTGTTCAGCAGAATACTTCTGTAGCTGTCTATAGATCTTTAACTACTATCATAATTACACCCTGCAGTCAATAATTTAAACAATCTATGCAACAGAAGCTACTATGACAAGAATAGCATATTACACACTAATGATAAGAAGTATGTACTTAAGAGAGTAATAAATTCATTAGAAAAAAAAAACAGTCCACACAAAATGCCCAAACAATTTCCAGTCTGTATGGAAAACTTGGACAAAATGTGAAAATCTGCTTAATATGTGATCATATACAGTAAAAAGAAAATAAATAATTAAATCATTTAATCAGTTTCCTCATATCACTGATGAAAGGTTTTCAATGCACATCTTTTATAGCAAGGGTTCTAATTAATTTTTCCAAGGGCCATCATTTCACAACAACCTCAAGCCGTGGGCCAATTGCATGAGAAACCAGCATCACGTGACAAACAAAACCCATCAAAGAATTCCTGAATACAAAGAAGCTCAGAGAGCGTGTGTGATAAGAAGATGTACGCCAGATGTTGGCAGTTCTCTTATCAGCCTTCCTTTGACAAGCCGTGAGTCTGCCCATTTCATAACGGAACTAAAGATAACATTTTGCTTGATAAGCCGCGTTATTATAGATCTACCTAGGAAAATCCAAAGTACACAAATATTTTGTGATTTTTACTGATCTTGTTCAGATTTTTTTCCCCGCTATGACTATTGTTTGTGGGCCAGAGTGGATTGTCTGGCAGGCCAGATTTGGCCCGCAGGTTGCCTGTTTAGAATCGCCGCTTTAAAGGAGTCAATCCTTACAAGTTGTGAATACCACAATGAAGAAGAGATCTTTGAAGATGTTCAATAAATTGATTGATAGATTGATTGATTTATCAGAAGTTTGACTCTGACACTAAGCATGTCATTCAGAGGAAATATTGTAGACAATCCAACTTTAAAGCTTACTTTTTTTTCTGATATAGTAAACTTGATATTTACATCCTGCCTGTCATTTTAAAGAAGTTGAATCATAGAAATGCTTGGTATTACTTCCTATGCATATGTTGTTAAATTAATACCTGTGTGTTTGAAATTAGTGATTGGGGCCAGTTCAGTATATGATAATGGCATATTAGGTGGCATCTTTGATGATTTCAAGCAGCATGAAACAGGAATAGACAAATCAACTGGAGATTAACTATGGGTAGTTAGTTACCTAAATTTATGGTTGTCTTGGAAGAATATAAAGTTGCCCTACAGGTGTATATGCTTAAAAACATGTTCTGTTAGGACAGAGCTTACACAAAATTTGGTTGTCCTGGCAAAGTTCTCGTTTTGGTTGTCCTGGGCAGCAACAAGCCTGGTATGAAGGTTCAAATTGAAAAAAATAAAATTGCAGAACAATTTTAAAACAAAAGGTGTTATTTTTTAACAAAAAGTGGTGGAGGTCTTACTGCTACATTCCGTAGTATTTGTATCTCTGGAGTAACGCGGACTGCAATTGCAGGTGTAAGATCCATCATTATTGGCACATACTTCATTGTCTCCTGAGCAGACAGATGGGATTTCATTACATTCATTAATATCTGAAAGAAAAAGCAATTACAGTAACATAAGAACAAATTTTTATAGAAATCATTCAATATGTTGTTTATATGACAACCACAGATGTTACCACAACAAAGAATTATCAAACTTAGTATGTAGCTAATTGTTTGTGTAAACATTGCATGGTGTATTGAAAACTTATTTATTTACTGTGTGCTATAGTTCTTCATTTCAGCATTATCTTTGTTCCTATATTTGTATGATTGTGTGTGAATGTGTATAATTATGTGTATGTGTATGTATGCTGATTATTATTGGTGCTATATAAATTCCATGCTATTAAGATTAAGATTATTTTTATTCTTGAAATAAGTGTACACAGACATAATTTGAAGCTTCATCTTTTCAATGTGGTATGCCACTGCAATCAACTTTAATCATAAAAGGTCATAGCCTGCTGATTCGCAACAAATCTTTGTTCTCAGCCATACAGACAAGCAAATCATATTCCAATATTGGCATGTATCCATGCGAACTAGCAAACTGTATTTGTTTATTTCAATGCATTAATATCTGCGCAAGCTACACGTAAATGTTGCTTGACAGCTGCATGCAAATAGACATGACCAAAGGTTAACAAATCGTAGCGCTCAACCATTTTTAACCAGGGAAAGAAGCATCTCAAAAAAAAACAAGAACTTTTTGGAACTTAACGATAACAAACCGAGTTTTAAATATTTGGATCTCGCCAACAACTGTTAAAAGTTTTCATCACCCAATATCATCATTGCTGAATCTCAAGTTGAGTCCTCTTTGAAAGCTCGAAATCTCGGGGTTATTTTTGACTTCTTTATGACCATGGATAGTCACATTTCTCATATCACACACACAGCATCTTTACATCTTCGGAACATTGGAAAATTGTGCAAATATCTCAATTCAACTGCGACTGAACAGATAGTACATTCGTTTGTTACATCTTGATTAGATATGGGAAATTCCTTGCTGCATGGACTGCCCAACAAACATATTCATCGTCTTCAACTACTTTAAAACACGGCTGTAACTCTCTCAAAGAAAACATGTCACATAACTCCCATCCTGAAAGATTTGCACTGGCTTCCAGTTTCTCATCACGTCATGTACAAAATATTACTTATAGTCTACAAATCCTTGAATGGTTGTGCCCTAGTTTTTATATCTAACTTGCTGAAATTATATGTTCCTCTTCGTAATCTTCGTTCTGGTAATAAACTCCTTTTATGTGAAGCGAAATCCTACCATACTGGGGTGACAGATCGTTTGTTGTTGCAGCCCTGTGTCTTTGGAATCGATTGCCACTCTATATAAGGTTGTATTGTTCTGTTGACTCATTAAAAAAAAAAACTTATAACCCATCTCATGTGTGATGCCAATGCAAATATGTAGTTAATTTAAAATCACTGTTCATTTATTTATTGTTCATGTATACTTATTTGTAATTTTAATGTTATATGTACTGTACAGTGCCTTGAGCATCCATTAGGATGGATATGTGCGTGTTATAGATCTTATTTATTATCATTATTATTATTATTATTATTATTATTATTATTATTATTATTATCATTATTATTATCTCATTTAAATAAATGATATTTTCCTATTGTTTATTTTAACTCAACATCATAATACATAAATCAAATGATTTTACTTAATTTTCATTACAATGATTTTTAGCATGCATCCAATGAGCTGCCCTGAGCAATCTGCTAACTGCTATTCTTACTCAGTATGATTTTGTCACTCAGTATGACTTGGTTTATTAGACTTAGCCACTGCATGTATAGTGTTGCCACTGAAGATTATATGTTCTTCTTCTTCTTCCAATATTGTACCTGTAGACCGCTGATAGCATATAGTGTGTTGAAAGTTTATCAAATAAGTTTTCCAAAAAGAAACAGATAGAAATAGCATACCACTACTGTAAAAGTTATACTAACGTTAGGTAGGCTAGGCCTAAAAGTTTAAAAGATGCAGCTAAAAGGTTTTATAACCTATGCTTAAAATAGTGTTCCAATTGAAATTAATGAGCAAAAGTCCATTTGATATTGATAAACAATTGTAGACATTTATAGAAAAATATTAGGATTGAAATGACTTTAAATTTTCTGATGCAATTTCCTAAATTGGACTCGGGGCTTAGTCAAACTCAAAGTGATTCAAATGAAAATTTGCGCTGAAAAGTTATTTCTCCCAACTTAAACGAATGAGAAAGGCACTTGCCGTGGACAGAAATAACCCAAACTGTTATCACTTGTACATAAATGGCTAGTAGACATGATCTACTAATACATAACTTCTCCTTCAGCACAGTGGCCACAAAAGAACATGAAAATTAATACAGACATCCTCAACTTTTGCCCAATCTAACCATACAGACATAAACCTAAGAAACTTATTTCAACTTAGGTTTTGGTAGATTTCTCAATTTCTTTGCATAAAAGGATAAGAAATGGTCAATTCTATCAAATAAATTCAGTGTCTTGTGCACAGGATGATAGCTTTGCAACTAATGTTGCAAACAAGCATGTACAATTTAAAGTAGAACGGTAAATACCGTCATGGTTCGCATGCCCATGCAAATTGACACCCATATCATATGATCCGGCCAATTATAAAAATGGCATCTCACACTTAAGTCCCACATGGCATCCCACCCCATGTCCCATATGGCATCCCACCTATGTCCCACATGGCATCCCACTTCATGTCCCACATGGCATCCCACCCCATGTCCCACATGGCATCCCACTCCATGTCCCACATGGCATCCTACCCCATGTCCCACATGACATCCCATCCCATGTCCCACATGGCATTCCATCATATGTCCCACATGACATCCCACCCCATGTCCCACATGACATCCCATGTCCCACATGGCATTCCATCATATGTCCCACAGGGCATCCCATTCTATGACCCACATGGCATCCTACCCCATGTCCCACATGGCATCCTACCCCATGTCCCACACGACATCCCATCCCATGTCCCACATGGCATTCCACCATATCTCCCACATGGCATCCCACCCCATGTCCCACATGGCATTCCAGCATATCTCCCACATGGCATCCCACCCCATGTCCCACATGACATCACATGTCCCACATAACATTCCATCATATGTCCCACAGGGTATTTCACCATATCTCCCACATGGCATTACACCATACAGTATCTCACATGAAATATTCCACCATATGTCCCACATGGCATTCCACCATATGTCCCACATGGCATCCCATGCTATGACCCACAAAAATCCCATCCTACATGTATGTCCCACATTAATCAAACCATATGTACTACGTGACATTCCTCCCTATGTCCCACATGGCATCCCTCCCTGTGTCCTGCATCAGTAGCTTCCCACCTAATGTCGCACATGGCATCCCACCATATGTTCCACATAGTATCTCTCTCAATGTCCCAATGACATTCTACTTTATGTCCCATATGGCATCACATCCCATGTTCCCATGGCCTCCCACCCTATGTCCCCCATAGCCTCATACCCTATGTCACACATGGCATCCTACCTTATGTTACACATGGCATCCTACCTTATGTCACACATGGCATCACAACCTATGTCACACTCTGTGTTACTCGTGGCATCCCACCATGTCCCACATGGCATTCTATCCTGTTCCACATGGCATCCCACCCCATGTCCCACATGGCATCCCACCCCATGTCCCACATGGCATCTCCCCCATGACATCCCATAGGCTCATAAGAAGTCTCATCCTAGCTATCACAGTCCCTGATTGAGCATACTATGTATGAAAGTGTCAGTTTGTATAATAACTTATATGCAAATGACTTGTTGAAATGGAATGGGACGCCATGTCCCACATGACATCCCATGTCCCACATCCATCCCATGGCAATCCACCCTATGTCCTGTATGGCATTCCACCTCATATTCTCATGGCATTCCACCCTGTTCCACATGGCATCCCACCCTATGTCCCACATGGTATCCCACCCCATGTCCCACATGGCATCCCAAATGTCATCCAACCCTATGTCTCACATGACATCCCATAAGCTCCATAAGAAGTTTCATCCTTGCTATCACAGTCCCTGATTGAGCATACTATGTATTTAAGTGTCAGTTCATATAATAACTTATATGCAAATGAGTTGTTGAATAAGAAAAAAAGGCGGAGTCAAATAATTATGCCTAATATAGCCCTTGGTGTATACAACATGGTAAATATCCCTCATGGCCCCCATCCATGTCTCACATGGCATCCCTCCCTATGTTTATATGCAATCACATCCTGTCACACTCCCCGACTAAGCATACTAAATTAAAAAAGTCTGGTCAGGTCATATACTGTAGAAACTTTATGCAAATGAACACAATTATAAAAGTGGACTTAAAAAAATCACGCCTAATATAACTGTTTGGTGCCTAAATATTTTAAAGAATCGTAAGGATTTGTAAATCTCAAGTGCTACAAGAGAGACTTGAGGATCTCTGAAGAATATTGGAATATTATATCATTTTACAGTTATCTTCTAAGAAAATATCAAATGTATTGTAGACTTTTTAGGGAACTAGTCTTTAATCCTGTCTTAAGTACCTCTGAAAAACTTTCACATTTTAGAAGGAAATTCTAACCTTCCATAAGGATATCTACAGAAACTTTAACTTTTTCTGAGGAACTCTGAAGAAACTTTAACATTTTCCGAGGAATTCTCAGGACAAATCTGTGGACGGCCGGACGGATGTAATTGCCATTACATAGGTTCGCATAAATGCTTCGCATGCGAACCAAAAAAGGAAGGGCCAAAACAGGCGTAAATACAAAAAACTCACACTAACAATTGCGCTGTTGCACACTTTTATAATTTCACACTATTGATTTACACTTTTAAAATTTGTTCGAATTTTACTACCTCAACGCCCTAGTTCTTTTGTTAATATTAATACAAACATTAAGTCTCTTGTTTTGTAAGTGTACTGCTCAACTCAACCTCCTTGCTGCAATGCAGGTAGGTAAACCAGAATAGGGAGTGTGCATGTATGATGTTATGGTTTATGTAGGTTGAAAGACTTCACTGGTTGATGAATAAAAGTAATATAGGCAGGTAGTTGGTTTTAGTCAATAACAGTTCTTGGGAAAAAAGAATATCTGAAACAATCCTTATTGACCTGTATTCTGTGAAAGTTGTTGTTGTTTGTTGAATGGGATTAGCCAATCGTCGGGCGTAAAATCTTCTTACTGGGATGACCAGATGGGGGTTCAGGCACTGTGTAGAACAATTAGGCGGCATTCTTTCCTTCTAAGAGTAAGAGGGTCCCATCCTAGTGTTATAATGATGCTGGATGGGCTGCTTGAGTAAAGGTGGTCGTTGAAAACAAATTTTTCCCCTCTACGTTGGACCATTTTAATTTGTGTGATATGCTCTTGGGTGTGAGGATCCCAGACTAACAAGCTGAATTCTAAGTGTGGACAGACTAAAGTGGTGAATGCTCTGGCTTTGGTGTGCCTGGAACAGGGATAAATAATTCTGCAAAGAAAGCCCAAGTTATGGTTTGCTGAAGCTGTGATCTTGTTGGTGTGTTGATTCCATTTGATGTCGTTTGTGATGTTAAGGATGACTGGTTGTTGTTTGCATGAGTGTATTTCCGAGTTGGTACTGATGGGTTGTTGGATTCTTTTGAGTGAGTTAATCACATAACAAAGCATTTTTCAGCATTAAATTCCATTTGCCATGCCTTCTCCCAATTTCTTAAACTGTCAAGGTCATGTTGTAACTGTAATGTATCTTCTGGCTTTTCTATTATGTTGTACATTATACAATCATCTGCAAATAACCTAACATGAGAACAGATAATAGCAGGCAGGTCATTTATGAAACACAAGAACAGAAGAGGACCCAATACTGTTCCTTGGGAGACTCCAGAGTCAATATGGACCAAAGTTTTGCCCATCGATAACAACTCTCTGGTATCAGTTTTTAAGAAAAGCAGATATCCAGTTTAATATTTGGTTGCGGATGCCATAGTGATTGATTTTTAGAGAGAAAAGCTTTTGAGAAATCCATTATTATTGCATCTGATTGTTTCTTTTGTCCAGTAAGCAGGCCAAATCATGAATTGTTTGAATGAGTTGAGATTCACAGGAATGATTGCATCATCTTTCAAATTGTGTGTGTCATACATAAGTAACACGCACATATGACACTCAATATGCTCAAGGCTGTGCAGGGATGCAGATATGCACTCACAATGTGTCAATCATTTCTTTATGCAAGCGTTTTATCTTTGTAATGGTTAGAAATAATACTTATGTCATGAATGTGCCACATTTTTGTAAAGACGCTCGCAAAAAATGTATTAGGCCTAAAACTGTATTTTTAATAAAAATCTTTATTCTTTTAGGATTGCAATTGAATTATTACAAAAATCACAATGTGTAAAACAAATTCAAGCTTCAGTGTGCTGATATTCAGATTAAAATATAGAAGTTTTTTATATTGAAAATCAAGTTGCCTAAAATTTCTGGACAAATTTTTGGAAAACACATTGAAGCCAAGTGACTTTGCTTAAGTGTGTAAATCGATTACATGTATGTATGTGTGATGTATTGTGCCTCTCTATTATTTAAATAGTCACTTTATGACACAGTCCATACTGCTTTAATTCTTTAAGGCTACGTCATTTTCAGATGAGTTTGTTATTGTATACAATCTATTTCTTGCTAAATGGTACATAATGATCACATCATAAATATGCACTATTTCAGAGAAATATTCCATTGTAGTAATGATTAAGTGGAAAGGGTACCTGTGACAAAGAAACAGGTTTGTGCTTTTCTTGGCTTGACCGGTTACTACCAGAAATTACCTTACCTTTGGATACCCTAAGATGATAATGGATACAGCTTGCAAAACCGAAAGTTCCAGCTCCATGTTAATGTTGAACTAATTAATATAGGGCAGCTTCATGGTCAAATATTAAAGGCTCTGAGCTCCAGAAATTGTCCAGCCAGTTTTTAAAGCTATTGATGTTTGGTGCTGTAACGACATTGTTGCTTTAGAAGTTCCAATGGCTAACTACCCGGTAGCTAATGAAGTTACGATGCAATTCTGTGCTGGCTCTAGGCAGAAAGAGCTTGAGTTGATGGCCGCGTGTAGCAGTGACAGAAGTGTGGAGATTGGGAATGGAGGACACTCTAGGATCATAGTAACCATTTAGTATCTTAAAGACTTCAATAATGCCATCTCCAAGTCTTCTAAAGGAAAGAATAGGTAGCTTGAGACTCTGCAAATGATCTTGGTAGGAGAGATTCTTTAACACAGGAACTAACTTAGTTGCACATTGCTGAACATTCTCTATTGCAACTAAGAGTTTCTTTTTGAAAGGATGCCAGATAGTATTAGCAAACTCAAGGTGTGGTCTCACAAATGATTTGAAAAGGATGATCAGATTATCTTCATCAATATAAGTGAATGAGCATCAGATTAGGCTAAGAATGCTGTTGGCTTTCTTGACTTTAGAATTGTCTTTGAAATTCATCAAAAATTATGCTTCAATTGCTGCTCCTCTAACAAACTTAACCAAAAAGTCCATGTCAAACACTAGAATGGAATGGGGATATCCAACAAGGCCATGTCAAACACTAAAATGGAATGAGGATATCCAACAAGGCCATGTCAAACACCGTAGAATGGAATGAAGAATGCCAAAATGCCTTTGACATGTTGAAACAGTCTCTAAGTTCTGAACCCATGTTACAGGCTCCTGATTTTGCAAAACCATGAATTGGGGCTGTTCTGAGCCAATTCATAGATGAAGTAGTACACCCTATAGCCGTAAACTGCTGCCAAGGGAGCAAAATTATTCTACCCCAGAAAAAGATTGCTTGGCAATTGTTTGGGCTGTAAGCAAACTTCAGTGTTATTTGTATGGCCGTCATTTTACGCTTTTCACCAACCATCAAACTCTTAAATGGTTGTCTGATTTAAAATCGACAAACAACAGATTAATGAGGTGGTTTTTGTCACTTCAAGGTTTTTCTTTTAATGTGGTTTACAAAAAGGAGTGGCAAATTGTAATGCATATGGTCCAAGTTGATAAAAGCCAACTTATTTCGTATTCTTTAGTTCTGACATTGTATGACTCTTATCATATTTATCTTCTATTTTGTATTGAAGACTTTATTTTATTGTATTATCACATTGTTTCTCCAAATATGTTTATTCCTTATATATCATACAGTTCATCATGATTATTAATTCATGACAGTTTCATAAGACTGACACAGTCTTTGTTTAATAAGGGGGCACTATTGTGCCTCTCTATCATAATTTAAATAGTCACTTCATGACACACTCCATACTACTTCAATTTTTTAAGGCTACTCATCTTTAGATGAGTTTGTTATTGTATACAATCTATTTCTTGCTAAATGGTACATATAAACTAAACATTAGTCACAGCATAAATATGCACTATTTTAGATAAATATTCTAATGTAGTAATGAGTAAGTGGAAAAGGTACCTGTAAACAAAGAAGGCAAGTGGCCAACTTTACTTATGTGTTGATGGGAGAGAAGGTGTAAGATTATGGCTGATGTTTGTAAGTTGTGGTTTATGGAGATGAGAGATAGTAACTTTTGATGGGTTAAGAGTGAGGGTATGTAATGATGTCAGAAACTACCCAAAATATCTAATTTGACTATAATATTCAGTTCCAGCATGATCTTTGTTCTGTCAAGATTTATTGTCCTCTGGCTGTTAATGTTTTATCTCATTGATAATTAATTTGTATGAATATTGTTGAGAACTCCGCTTTACAGCGAGAAGTCTGAGAGGGGAGATAAAATACTGGTGAAATATATTTGGTGATACTGTTTATCATCTGTGTTCTTGCATGTATATGTTGTGGGGACTGTTAAGAGAATCTCTTACAACGAAACAGTATACTCATAAACACTCTAAATCACAGATTCAGAGCGCATGAATTAGAGACTAGAGTATGAACATTCATACTAATAAATGGCCTACTTAAGTTTAGTGAGATAAACAACTCACTCAGTAGGCACTACTTGCAAGGCAATACTTGCATACAGAGTGAGACAATGCACAACACTCGTAATGTTGAAAACCACTAAAACAACAACAAATAACATAATCCTGAAATGAAAACTTTTCTCAAAACTGACAAAAGTACTTACGAGCTATGATTTTAATTTCATTAGCATCTTGAAACTTTAAAGTATCTTTCAAACTAAGTTACAAATGAATTGATGAACACTTTTTACGTAAAAAACATCTAAATTACGGAAGAAATGATTTTCCAACCACTTTGTAATTCCCTCACTAATTTCACAATTAGTGTGGTATCACCTGATTGCGCTGGCAATTTCTATTTTGAAAATGTTTGTCAGCAAATGGGCGCAGTGTTCGATTTAATGCTATACGCACGTTGACTTCACCAACGCTCTATTGTTTGCCAACTTTTCAACTAATTAGATACATCCACCCAACTCCTCCGTTTTCTTCATTAAACCCACACCCAAAACATAAGTAAACAGCTCAATATAGTATTACTGAATATATACAGTAATTTAATATTACGTAGAAGTGTTCCATGACGATAAAAGGCATTGTCAAATGTTGACCTGAGATCATCGTGGAAAGGCCTGGTTATTCTAGCGTGTTAGTCGAAATTCCTCTACGCTTCTATAATAAGCCAATGTAGCAGTTTTAACATTATAAAGTATATGTCGTCTGTAGCAGCCATGTAGTGGCTATAGCGTATACTACAATCAGATGTCATCTGACTAACTTAACTTAAATTAGGCCTAGCCTACGTCTTCTTGTGAAACATACAAACCTGATTTTTCGCACAACTGCTTCGCTACAAAACCTACGTTTCTCACAACCTTTTTAAACACGTAATGATCATGACTTACAAAAAATTAAAAATTACGAGAATTTGTTTTTTTACCAGCTCAAGCATTGCCAACTAAATCACCCTTTTCGGCGGAAGTTGAAATATACAAGTATCATGACCATGTTACTCTCCGGATTAATAATTTAACTGCCTGGCTGTTTTAGTGTTTACATTTGTGTTTGGAAGGAAGGTACTACAGTAATTGAAGGGTGCATGCAGTGAACGAAATCAAATTTTTCTGTAAAAGAAATTTCGGAGGGGTGAAATAAACGTTACTGACTAGTAAATTCCGCCCCCCCCCCTCCCCCACCCCTTAAAAAAAGGGAAAAGTATTTGTTTAAACATGGGTAAAACTAAAAGTACAAATAAAAGGTTGTTGGTCAACCGACATTGCATGCACGGGCACTTAAAAGTTTCTTAAAAGGGCTCTTTTCCTTTCCCACCATCCCAGGCCAAAAAGGGCACTAAAACTTTGCAAACGGGTGAGGGATAAAAGAGTCTCACGTGTACAGTCGACACTGACATTTCAAGATTTGCAGTTTTAAAGGAAATTGAGCTATTTGTACTTACCAGTATTGCATGAATTCCCTTCGAATCCTGATATACATTGACACACAGCACCGCTAAAAGTATCTAAGCATAAAATGTTATTTCCAGGGCATGTGGAGCTCTTTACATCCAGAGTGCATTCTGTGTTCTCTGAAATTAATAAAAATTTCATAACAAAAACTGCCAAATGGCATGAGGGAATGTACCCCCGGCGAGGTGTCCCGACCCACTTTCCCCCATACATTTTTGTAAAGTGACATATTTTGTCCGATTGATAGGTTTTTGTCCCTGATTCCCATGAGACCAAATTTTCCTCTTCTTACCCCCACCTCCCCTCCCCTTCTTCCTCCTCCATGACCAAAATCCTAGCGCCGTCACTGGCTATGCATGTTTTTTAAATTTATAGCCTACTATCAGTAAGTGGTACAAAACTTGAACCCATATTCTAATATTAACAAAACTTGCAAAATCCTGGGCGTAGGTAGGGATAAGGAGGGGGGGTGGTGGGGGCATGGCCCCCAACATTTTTTTTCAGGGGAGCCAAGTATCATTTTGGCCCCCACTGCTGAACGTCTAACGAATTTAATTTGAAAAGTCAGATTCCATAGCTTCTTTTCTTCTAGAAATTTCAATTTTTGGGAAATTTTCTTCAATTTCCTTAAATTTTCCTTCATTTTCATAAACAGATGATATTTGTTTCAATTTTCAAAAGCTTTTTTTCAATTTTTTGAATTTTAAGTTTTGTCAAATTTAATTCATTTTCGTTAAAGTTTTCTTCAATTTTTGGATTCATTTTCAGGAAGTTTTCTTCAATATTTGGGAAATAATGTCAATTTTACCAATATTACCAATGATTTTATGACTCCCCCATCTCCCCCTCCCCCCTTCGCTTCCCTGTTGTTTTTAAACCGTGATAAGAGACTCTTGCAATTTTTGTACCGAGGGCTGATGAGACAAATTATAAAATCTGCCCCCAATCCCAAATACTTTTCTACGCCGCTGTACACAAGCGTTCACGAATTGCATCCACTCTCTGACTGTCTGAAATCTGAGACAGTGGCGCAATTCTTTAGGGTCCTTGTGGAATTTGAGGTTCGAATCCCCTAAGTACTAGCTTCTTAGACTGTATTGCATACTCAGGCTCCAAAATCTAGATTTAAAACATGGAAGTTTAAATCTACAAAAGAATAAACTGTAGCAAAGTTGTGTACGGACAGTAACATGGTTAAAGATAACAGAAAGAATGTAATAGTGAAAACAAATGTGAATTGTGTCTCGCT
The DNA here is from genome assembly GCA_020152595.1 of Chiridota heheva. Lineage (NCBI taxonomy): Eukaryota > Metazoa > Echinodermata > Holothuroidea > Apodida > Chiridotidae > Chiridota > Chiridota heheva. The sequence goes on from JAIGNY010001139.1 coordinate 2,368,756, forward strand.
AATGTTTATAAGGCGCTTAATCCTTCACAAATTGTCTTTTTTGCCGACAGACGTTGAACCCTTCTCGCCTTATCTGCCATATTTCTTGTTTTTAAAAAAATACATTACCAAGTCTTTGGCAAATAAAGTATGATTCTTCGGTGCATTCTCTGTCAAACCATCTGAAATTGTCAGCTCTTATTGAAACACAATTTTCGTTTGAAAATCCTGAAGGTTGTCCGAATTCCCAAGGAAATTCACTGTATGGGGAGAAGAGGACAACGCACACATCAAAAACGGATATGGGTAGAGAGAAGTGGTAAGTTGCGTTGTGTTTTGACAAAGGCGTACAATACGGAGGGTGCACGGAGAGTGTGAAATTAAGTGTAAAATGTAATGATAAGAACCAGGCTGGAAGTAATTCAGGGGGGGGTAGGGTGGGAGACACAGGAGTTGTCCCCTCATTTTGACGACTTTGCAGAGGAAAATATTTTTCATGATCCCCCTCTCCCTTCCATACACACACACACCCACCTGCCCATGTACGTCTGTCTACATGCTCCGAGGACTCAAAAAAAAAAAAATGACAAAAACGTCTAACAGAGACTTACTTACTCCATATGTGTGGGAGCATGATTTCACTGAGTATTAAATATTGCATTCCACAAAAGGAAATGTAGGCCTACCTTTTAATGCATCCAAAATAGTTGGTGCTCTTTTGAAAATTCGTGAAGGTTGTGAGGTCTTGACCAAAAACATTTGTTGTCATGTTAACACTGAATCTGAAGTTTCACATAAATGAGGACTCTTTTCAAATGACGTCAGATGCCCTTATTTGATGAATCTAATCATTTGTACATGTTTTCTCCCGATAACCCATATATAAGTCTTTGGTTGTCTTTAAAGTCCTTGGGTGATCGATATATTAGGTTCAGGTCCTTGATTACACACTGGCAGACAAACAGACAAATACACACACACACATACCCACACACACACACACACACACTTTGTGAAGGAGAATTTACAAGCTCTTTCATTGTGTTCCGTAATGAAAATTCAGGTCTTTTAATAAACTTCATAATCAGATATAGGCACTACGTCTTATAAAAAAAAAAAACATTTGATTAATTTGTCATTTTGTGGGCATCATATTGTATTGTGACCATACTGACCTGTTTTAACGGTTAGATCAGATCCATCATCCCATTGGAATACACCTGCTGTATTTTGTATTCCAAGATGGTAATATGTGTCTGTGTTCATCACTTGTGGTATATTGCTTTCAATAAACATCTGCAGACAAAAATAAAAATAAAAATTCCTTGACTGACGACATGAATTTCCTCGACCGACGATATGAATTTCCTCGACCATGCATATATATAGGCTTATATTTTATTTGTCATTTATTCAACACCATTCATAGCTCATATTAAATTTGTCAAATTTGAAGGAAGGATGGAAGAAGTGGATTGATCAAAGTTTTATATTTATTAATCAAATGGATTTGAGCAACTTGTTTAAGCTAAAACAAAGCAGTATCAACAAAGGACAAAACCATTACCGTCAGGAAGTGATGATGACATCATAATGATGACTTAGAATCAGTACAAAAGTCATTTTTATGTGGACAAGAAAAATCTTTAAACTTTCATAACTTCTTCTATAGGAATGAGATATCAACATGAATTTTTCAGCAATATGTATCTAAAATTTTCCATGGGAATATTTAAAAAAAGTATACACAACCGTCGGTCAGGCATGTTATTATTAATGTTTGTTTTGAATGTTGTGACGAAACAAAAACATGAAATGAAATGTCGTGTGATGCCATTCCACGAGGTGATCTGTTCTTTGTGGTTTATGTAAAGGGCAGTGGGCGACTGTTGGCCAGTGGCAGGGCGTCGGAGTAAGAGAATATCATCTTCATTAGTTTTACTTTGCAACTGTTTCTATATTTTTGCCACCGGATCGTCTGTTTTGTGCAATATTTTAATCAGTCTAAGTTCAAACGCACTTAGCATTTTGTCTATCAAGGTATACATTGGAAGGGAATGATAACAATAAAACCAAAATAAAAAAATAACCTTTCGTGTTAACCCTTAATTCATACATGCCTTAGTTTCGGAGAAGAATTACATTGAATGGTGCTCGATCTACAAGTAAAAACAGACATTGCGCATCCGTGTGGCAAGCCGGTTTTTTTATTATTCAAAATTGCTGATATCAACCATTATTTGCTGATATTACTAATTTAATTGTTAATATCAGCATATAAATTAGTGATATCAACAATAATTACTGATACCAACAAATAATTACTGATATCAACAAATAATTACTGATATCAACAATTAATGACCCCAATGACCCCAATCTGGAACAAAATAATCCGTCGACCAAACAAATGTTGGATTTCTAACCCGATTTTGAAAACCAAACTTACCTGGAAGTCACTATACGGTTCTGCTATTATAAGTCTTCCATTATAATTTTCAGTACAAATTCTATTAGCTTCATCACGTTGTACAATTTGATCAGAGAAAAAATGACATAAATTTGAGACATTATGAAGAATCCATCCGTCGGGACATCCTGTTGTAACTTGTCCGTATGACACTGTGAAGAACAAAACGGACAAAATAAAACCGTGATGGGTGGCATTTACATTCAAGACCTCTTTCACAGAACTAGAGAATTAAACTATTCCCCAAACTGCGATTCAGAATTTTAAAACACAATTTACTTACTTTTGCAAAAGATAGCTAAGGTCGACAATAAACTTAAAAGAAAGTTTGAGTTATTTCTCCTTCGTGAGATCATTTTAAATACACTAAAACCGTTCGTTCATTCCTTCTCAAAAAGTTGAAAAACTGACGTGAAAAAATGTATTTCCTTAATCAATACACATTTCTATTATAAACGCAAGCACAATATCAAAGTGACTCACACTATAATTTATAGGCCTTCTTTTTCATATACACCCTACTTCATTTAAATTTTCGCCATTATGCTCAAGTAATGCAGAAACGCAGTGGACCATGACGACATACACCAAGAACAAATATACGTACTCAGACAATGGAAGGCAAATTTATGTTTATGATTGTATATGTTCAACAGAGCTTTTCTCAATGTTCCGTTTTCTTTTAGACATGAAAAACCAAAAGACAAATTAAAAATAAGATTGCATCGAATCTAGAAGTAGGTGTAAATTCTGACCAGTTGACTTTAAGTGGTTCTGGTATCCTCGATTGTTCAAAAACAGAGGAGTTGCAGAGAAAAGGCAGAACTTATTTTTCGAAGGACTCCTTGTCCAGAAAAAGTTAAGTTTTCGATACTTAATTTCCCTCCTCGCCCTCTCTCACTCTGCCAACCCATTTCACACCACGCCCTCTCCACAACCCACTCCCCTTAGCCAATGGCGTAGTGGCAGGGAAGGGGGGGGGGGGAATCACTCTAGCGAAACTTTCTGAGGTGGTGTCAAAATCGTCCTGATAAAAATGTTTAGGCCTTGGGAAAATTTACGTGTTGATCAATAACTTCTTCCTATACTATTAAGCAAGTAATATTCCATTTGTGTAGTCCAAAAGCGCATGAATTTTCCACAAAAAGACCAAATCTGCAGCCATTTCTCAACCATTGGCACTCGGAGCGGGTCCCTGGATTTCGCGCTCGGACAGAAACCGGTGCATGGTGATAGCTCGTCAGCAATATTTAATATCTGCTCCTGCCATGAAGAGCAAACAATTTTATTGAATACAGCTGGTAGAAGCTTTTCGAGTGGGCGCCGAATGCTCACAGGGGCGTAAAAGTTGTTAGGAATATATACTCTTATATATTTTCTATTCTCAACGTTGTAAATATTTTTTCTCAAAGCTTTATTCTTACATCAGAAACATGAAAACCATCCCTAGACCTGTAGACCCCAACTAAAGATACATACTAAAGTCAATGGGATAATGCATTTGAACATTCGTTACAAAATAATATTCCTTTTAACGAACTTTAGTTCGGAATTGACACGATTTTGAGCAATTTTCTGCTATCAAAATCACGCCAAAACACGCTACTAGCCTCCTGGGGCTTTGCCTACTCGGCGCCTAGGACGTCGGCTCTGTATTTGACTCAATATAAAGAGAAATGCATGGATTTCTCTTAATAATGCATTTCTCCTGCATTATTAAGAGAAATGCAGGGATTACGTGCAGCTTCGCCAAATAGATGCGACCTTCGCCTTATAGCATGCCTAGAGTTGACACAATGTTAAGTCCCCCAATAATAAACGTGTTACAAATTTATTTTCTTCGGGAAATCTTCTTTCTGCAATTTCACTGTTTCAGGGAAATCTCCTTCAACTGTTCAATGTTAATTTATTGCTTCAAAGATGCAGGCCAAATTTTGAAGCAGTGCCTTTACTAATGTCTGGGAAATCTCTTCCAATTTTTGGGAATTTTCCTTCGTTTTCGTGAAATTTGTTTCTATTTTTATTAAATTTCCTTCATTTTCGGGATATTTTCTTCAATATTTGGAAAGTTTTCTTCATACTTTGGGAAAATTCATTTTGCAGAAAATTTCTTCAATTTTGGGAAGTTTTCTTTAAAGTTTTCTTTTTAGGAAATATCCTTCATTTTGCGGTAATTTTTTTCAAAGTTTTTTTAATTTCCGGGAAATTTCATTCGTTTTCGGAAATTTCTTTCATTTTTGTAAAATTTGTTTTCATTTTCGTTAATTTTCCTTCATTTTTGGGATATTTTCTTCAATATTTAGACGTTTTTTCAATTTTCTTCATTGTTTGGAAGTTTTTCTTCAATATTGGGGAAAGTTTCTTTATTTTCGGAAATTTTTCTTCAATTTTCAGGAAACTTTACCAAAGCAGCGCTTCCGGATGCTTCGCCCCCCTGGACCCTTTCCAGGGCTTTGACGGTTCCGAGATTCGAAACAATGATTTAAAGCAATTTCTAAACGGTTCATGTCCATTTTCTTCTATGTGCCCAACGTTTTACTTTTATGAGCTTTTTTTTTCGGGGAGGGGATGGGGAGGGGGCTAAATTCCCCTTCTCCCAGTGAAACATAACCCACCACGCCACTGCTCTCCTCCTCCACTTCACTACAACCTTCACCTTTCTTACTCCCAACCCCTTCTTCCACTTCCCTACCTTTCCCCATTACCCCATTCTCTACTTCCACCCCTTTCATACTACTACTATTTCACTACCTCCCTACTCAACCTTTGCCCCTATTCTCAAGAACGTGGTTATGGGGATGTCACACCCCCAACATTAACAAATGCTGGTCATTTTGTCAAGTCAAAAAAATCAACAAAATTTGTTATTATCAGTGTAAAATCTCTATGCTTTAAAAATAAATTGGAATCTTTGACCCGTTTTTTGTTCACTTCTCATTTAATTTGTGATTTTGCAGTTTTTACCATAGGCCTATTTTCAAAACCTCGGCTGTATATATCACGGATGATATTCATTTGTAAATGAAGTCTTTCCGTTGTCGACGAGCATAATCTGATGATCAGTTTATTCTGTGAAGAAAAAGCGTTTATCTACAGAGCAATGTTTCAAGAATTATATGGGTAGGGCCTATGTAGGAAGTAGGGTCTGGATGTAAACTGTAGTCTTTCCCGATTACATGCCAGGACACTTGCCTCCTTCCCGGTTGAGAGGCAAATTTGAGAATTTAAGAAATTTTGGTAAAATTGAGGGACATTTTGGCAAAACTTTCTCGAAAATTGAATATAATATCCCGGAAATTGAGGAAAATTACCCGAAAATGGACGAAAATATCCTGAAAATGAAAGAAATTTCCCGATTAGCTGAGTGTCACAGAGGCATACCCCACCACTTTCTTTATTTTTTTTAAAAAGTGCCCTTCTTCAGAGGGAGACCGGATCCGAAAAGTGCCATTTTTTTCAGAAGGAAATTAACGTGTCCAACATTACAAAACTTTCCCTTTTAAAATATCTGAGCTTTTCACTAAAGGAAGTAGCACCAATATCGCCCTAACGGAGAATAAAATTGTGAAATGGAATGCACATGCACTCTATATCACACGCTCTTTTACACCCCGGTAGAAACAACGTTTTTCATACAGAACAAGCCTTCACAACTGGTTTCTTTTTGTTTTCCCCGCCTCTAATTTGTAAAAATTATTTAAAGTAGGGCTTTCCACAGTGTAAAAGTCACCTCAAGTCTTTGATTGTAAGAGCAAAACTTACGACGTGAACTTCGGCCCTTAAAAATAAACTGACACACCCTTCCCCCAACTTCTTTATCAAGTTCACATATTTGCTTTAGGCCGATTTGCGAACTATACCCATATAGTCGCAAATTTTTAATAATGGGGCACCTTTAATGTGGGATCCGGGGAAAAATTTACAACAGGAACCCCTTGTCAAATTCCTGTAAGTAACTGTCTTGTCGGCATTTTATTGTTTCTGTTAAAATTTAATCAGGATTTTCGAAGGTTGATGATGATACATAAAAAATCGTACAGACAATGAATATGTGTATAACTTAAGCCTTATTTCAAAATATTTCCCTTCACTTGATTACACCATCTGTTGTCAAGTACTTAGATAGTCTTATGATTGGAAGGGGGCAAAACACCAGATTGTTTATTGAGGGGTAAGTTACACTAATGAAACATAGTGGGATACTTTCCCTCTTTCGCCCCGCCACTGAGTACAAATTATCTTAGGACACGTTTTTTCAGGGCAGTTTTTGGGGTATACGACAGATACTACTAATGCACATACTTACTGTGTATATGAGAATTGCCACTTATGTGGAAAATAGACTGCATCAGTAAAATTTCAGGACACAATAAATGTCCTGACATCCACAAAGTGTCCTGAAATAACTGCTTGGTAGAGATTATTGTCCTGACTTTAACATTTTAATTCCATTTGACTTATTTTTATCCATTGTGTTCCATTTGAATCCATTTGAGACCAGTGGTGTGTCTAAGGAGGGAGGAGGGGTGGAGCCGGAATTATTACCCCTATGAAAGTGGCGTAGCCCCCTCCCCAGAATTTTTTTTTTGTCAAAGCCATAAATATTATTAAATAAATCATGGACTGATGGAAAACAGAGATGTTGGCATTTGGTATTCGTATTGACTGAATTACCTTCAATTTTGGACCAACACTTTTCAATTTTAGACCAAAATTTCTTAATTTTTTTGACCAAGTTAGAGAGAGTGAACCTCTTATAAAATGGGTTTAGTAAACCCCTTCCTCGTCCCCTCCGCAAGAACGAGAAGACACGTCACTGATTTTAGAAACATTTTGGACCCATTCCGCTATTAACCAGCATAGGCGTAGGAGCGCAATTTCATGGAGTTTTGATTTTGTTGAGTGCTCAGAATTTTTTTCTCTTCCCGAAAAAATCCCTATTGGGTCCAGGGGGCAAAGCCCCGGAAGCTCTGAAGATTCCTTGTATTTGATGGCCCAAAATAAGTTGGTAAATTGTCTGACTGTGCATAACTCCCAGCCAGGACCAGATTAAGCATTGTTAGGGCCAGGGGAAGAAAATTATTTGGGGCCGGTTTAATACATCAATTCGGATTCGGAGGCTTTGAGCAAAGCTTTCGGGAAGTGAATAGTGTTTCACGTCCTATGCAGAGGCGTAGGAAGCGGGGGAAGACAGCAATTATATCTTCACGGGTTGGTGGTAAAATTTGTAAAAGTATGAATACAAAATTAAAAGAAAAAATTTGGTAACATTATCGGGAAATATTGGTGAAATCTATAGTTTATTCACGGTACAAGCAACCAATTCAGTTAACATTCAGAACATTTTCAGTAATACAAGTTTATGTATATTACAGCAAAAATAAAGACATGCAGTATGTTGATCAAAAGAAAGGTTGAAGAGACTCTACAGATAGGTTAGAAAACTTTTTAAACATAAAGTCCCAATACAGGACATGAATACATTTTCAAAACAATTATAGAAACAAAATCAACTATATCGAAATGGATAGAAAAAGAAAGAACAGCAACGCCCAATCCCAACGCCCAACCCCAACCCAACCCTTAACCCCAACCCAATTTCTAAGACAAAACATACGCATGCGGGTTGGTACTGTCTATCTGTTTATAAGTGTGAAGAAACTTGTAAGAAACTTGTTTTCAAACGATTTTTGAAAGATATGGGAGACATTGAAGTTTGTAATTCCAGAGTAAACTAACATACGCACCAGCATTTCGGATGTGATGATGACTCACTGACTCATAAGAGAGAGCGTATGACTCTAACTGAGTCTACAACGCGACGGAATGTATTTAGATTATTCTTATATTTTGTACTTACAGAATGAATATTTGTCCTAGTCAGCTAGTGGTAATGAAATCGTCTTTGATGTTTGGCAATATTCCCCGAATATTGAACAAATTTCACAAAAATTTGAGAAAAATTCCCAAAAATTGAAGGAAATTTTCCGAAAATGAAGCAACTTTTCGGAAAATTCCCAAACTGTGAATTGGCAGCAACAAATTAGCAGCAACGTTTGATGGAAACTTAATTTCCCAGTACAATATTTCCGCTTACAACCGGACAATTTTGTGACCTTTATCTATGTCCCGACTCCTTAACTGAGATTTTAACCTTTTATATATGTCAACTTTCCCTTAATAATGTCATTCATATACGTGATGCAATATCATGAAGTGAAAAACCGAAAGCTTTTTTCATTTGTTTACCAAAGAAAAAAAGACAATTAAAAACAGAGCCGGAGCAACTTTCCTTTTCTTCTCCGTTATGTAACTAATGGAGGAATAAACCCTCCAAAAGTTTTTTTCTGAAAATATAATCCCAAGTTGGAAAATATTTTGTTCTGTTTTCTGAATCTGAATCTGAAACGGTTAAGTCGGCAAAAATCCTTCAAGAGGACATGAACGCCAACCGAGCGTAAAAAGTATGAGTAAAAAATAATAATAAAAAAATTTAGTTAGCAATACAGGTGTTAGTAAGTTTAGCTTTGAAACAATTGAGACTTAGTGCATGAACAATGTCTGACGGTAAAGCATTCCAATCCTTTAGTGTGTGAGGGAAGAAAGAGTGTTTATATACATTCTTTTTAGCATAGGGAACCTGGAAATTAAGGTCATGATTATTTCTTGTATTAGTTCTAACGGTGGGGATAAGTTCATCTTTATTGATGGCGACAAGATTGTTATTGATTTTATATAGCATATGTAGCCGGGTGTTGTATCGTCTTGTTTTAAGCAGGGGCCAATCTAATTTATAAAGCATGTTTTTACACTAGATTTATAAGAGTAGTCTGCCATACAGAACCTGGCTGCTCTCCTTTGAATAGATTCAAGTTTATCCACATCGCACTGGTGATGGGGTCCCAGACTGCAGATGCGTACTCAAGTGCTGGCCTGACTAGAGCTTTATAAGCAGTGGATTTAACGTCGGTGGGACAGTTTGAGAGGTTACGTTTTAAAAGGCCAAGTATAGAGTTAGCTTTCTTGGTTATGTTATGTATATGTTTATCCCATCTAAGTTTATTATCAATTTCAACACCTAGGTATGGGTGGGAGTTGACATGTTTTAGTGGCTGGTTGCATAAGGTATAAACAGGTGATTTAAAGCATTTCTTAGAGGAAATTGACAAGATGTAGCATTTGGAGGGGTTGATATTCATTTGCCATTTGTTTTGCCATTGTTCAAGTTTGTTAAGATCATCTTGGAGGATTTGTTGGTCAGAGGGGTTATCAATTGTTCTGTACACAAGGCAGTCATCAGCAAACAGTCTGACTGTGCTGTTTATATTATCAGGGATGTCATTTATATATAAGAGGAAAAGTAAAGGACCCAAGACAGTACCTTGTGGTACACCGGATAAAACCTGTTTAGAATCAGAGATTTCACCATCGCAAACAACACGCTGGATGCGGTTGTTGAGGAATGATGCAAACCAGGCCAGAAGATTTCCATCAATGCCATAGGCAGAAAGTTTGGATAACAGGCGCTGGTGGGGACTTTATCAAAGGCTTTTGAGAAGTCAAGAATAGCCATAGAGACGTTACTGTTTTGGTCAATTTGTTTAGAGATATCATTTATTGTTAAGAGGAGTTGTGTTTCAGTCGATCTTTTTGCACGGAAGCCATGTTGTAAATCAGTTAAGATATTATGCTCATCAAGGATTTTCATCACATGTGAGTGGATTATATGCTCAAGGATTTTACTACAAACGCAGGTGAGGGAAATAGGTCTATAATTAGCTGGGTTTTGTTTATCACCTTTTTAAAAACACTACATATGTTTGCTTCTTTCCACTTGTTAGGGATAGTACCATTATCGACAGAGGTTTGAAAGAGATCAGTTAGAATTTCATAGAGGTCATCAGCATGTGCTTTTAGAAACCATGGTGGTATTTGGTCAGGACCTGAGGCTTTGTTGGGGTCTAGGTTATGCAGTTGTTTTTGACACCTTCTGGGGTAATTATAAGTTGGTTTATTTTGCTGTTGGTAAGTGGTTTAGTTACAGGAATTTGGGAGGTGTTTTCTACTGTGAAAACACTGAAAAACTGGTCATTTAGAATGTTAGCTTTAGTTTTACTGTCACTGCAGAGTTTACCGTTATTTAGTAGATCAGACACACCTACAGAGTTACTTCTTAATCTTTTGATATAGGACCAAAATGCCTTTGGGTTTTCGTTAAGTGAGTTTTTAAGTTTATCACAGATGAAGGTGTTTCTAGCTTCTTTGAGGTTTTTATGGACAGCCTTTCTAAAGCTTGTATAGGTAGTCCAGTCATTGGCTTGTTGATTAGTCTTAGCTTTTTTAAACAGTTTATGTTTTTTCCTGCAGAGACGGCGTTGGATACGGGTAAACCAGGGCAGATTTAGTTTAGTTGAGGTGAATTTGTGAGGCGTGTTTTTATCAATAATCAATTTAATTTCTTGTTCAAAGAAATTCCATTTTTCATCAACATCAATGGAGGAATTAAATTGAGTATAATATTGCAGTTTAAATTTGGTCAGGTCTTCTTTTATTCGTTTTATGTTAGCTTTTTTCTTTAAATAGATTTTACGTTTAGGTAACTTTTTACGAGGAGGGAGATATTTAGGATCAATTCAACAATATCATGGTCACTTATACCGGGAATGACATTAGCTGAGGTAACAGCTGGTGAATTGTTAGTAAAAACAAGATCAAGGATGTTGTTATCTCTGGTGGGTGACTGCACCATTTGAGTGAGATTGAATGAATTGGTCACTTCAAGAAGAATTTTGGCTGCTTCGGAGGAAGCGTTAGTTCCTGAAATAATGTTTTGACTCCAGTCAATATTAGGTTGGTTGAAATCACCAGCAAGAATAACATTGTTTTTGTCAGCATTTTTACCAAGCTTTTGGAGAGGATTTTTTCAACTCAAGTAGGCTAGTGAGATCATTGTGACTGGGTCTGTAAAATGTTCCTATATACATGCTCTTTTCCTTAGGAAATTGGAATTTGGTCCAGATAATTTCACAGTCAGAGTCTAATTTAGTGAGCTCAGTGAAAACCAGGTCATTTTTTATTGCCTGTAGTACACCACCATAAGTATTTGAATTTCTATCTTTGCGAACAACTGTATAGTTGTCCGGGAAAATTTCAGCGCAGGTAATTTCGGAATTAAGCCAGGTTTCAGTGCCAATAATGACATCTGGGTCTTTTTCTTTGATAAGACTTTCCACGGAGGCCGTCTTGTTTCGAACACTCTGAAAGTTGATAACAAGAAGTTTTAGAACCTAAAAGCCGGATGAAGGCAAGGTCACTACGTCCTTCATTGAAAACTTTATAATATGAGATACTAATTTGTCGACCTTTAGTCCACATCCCCACCAAAAACTTAGGGCCTATAGTTACGCCACTCCTGCAGGGGTGGGGGTTGGGGTGGTCAAAGATGGCAATTGCCTCGGTCGGCGAAGAGGAAAAGGCCATTTTGAAAGTTATTGATATGGAATTTATTGGGGCACTGCACGGGCCTCCCGGTGTCGGGGGTTCTGAACCCCACTTCCCCTTCATTTCTTGTTCATTCTGAAAACAGAAAATAAAAACTGAATTTGCTTTAAAATGAATTTTGCAAAGAGACTATAAAGTAGTTCCAAGTAGACATAACAAGACATAACAAGATATTAAAGTATAGGTAAATAATCAATCAGCTTATCATTCAACATTGCACTCGGCATACTGGCAGCGCAAATATCGGCCTGTGTTAATTTTGAATATCGAATCTGTTGTACTGTACGGGCAAGGTCCATCGACAAGAAAAATGAATGCTGCTAAATTATTATTAGGACGCAATTACGCATCATGCGTTGTGAGACATTTTCGTCGATACCATGGGGAAAGTATTGCTACCATTGGAACAACACCGGATAAGAATTCGCAGCAATACAAGGTCAAAATGAAATAAAACCATATGATTAACGTTAAAACTCCGCCTAACTTTATGAAATGTTAACGTTGTACGTGTTAGGCTATTTACATATTTGCTAGAATAAAGTGATTATTTTATTCCCCATTGAATGTAAAACAACAATTAACAATAATGTGGGAACCCTATTATTTTTTAACGAAGTTTAAAGGCAAAGATTGGCTTGTGAAAAAAATTGTAACTTTGTGCTAGACCTAAAAGCCCTCAACGCATGAACTAGGGTTTATTTAACGTCTGTGTAGGCATATACCAGTTCTGCGAGTAAATTTGATTCATTCATGAAAAGTAATAAAAGCATTTGGTAATTTATCATCAGAAACATTCAAGTTAAGGAAAACTATGTAAAATCTTATAAAACTCTAAAATGCATACTAAGCTTAAGGGTAAAATCCAATCAAGAAAACATTCCAGGCTTTAATATTAAATTAGGTAGCTGTTGCATTATGTGCACAAACATGACATATCCCTATGCTAGGCCTCCCTTTAATAGTGCACTATATGCAGTATAGTAATGTAATGGCTATGGCGTATACTACAGTCAGATGCTTATTTGACTTTATGCCTATGGGCAAGGTTTAATGCAGAAACTTAGGAACAACCTAATGGCAGCCTAATGTGTGGTTACTTTAGCCAAGCTGGCAAATGTTAGTTTCATACAAATCATGTAGTCTAATGTACATGACAGTATTGCCGATGGGAAACTACAAATCCCGAAACAAGATGACGAAGTTGATCCAGTGAAGAAGAAGTTCCATACTTCATGTCTTTATGTTTGGAAACATAAAGCTAGGCTTTATCACAGAGTCACTTTCCTGACGGAGTCCTGTTATGACATTTCAGAAAATTGAAGAAAGGTTATGAAGAAATGTAAGCTTAAAGGTATATGGACAGGTAGAGGCAAAATTAGCAAAAAAGCAAAAAATTATTAAAAAAAAAAAACTTGCTATTTTACCCATTTTTGAAATTTTTTCTGTAAATATGCCAAAAAAATGGTTACTTTTGCGATGCATAAAAAGGACATACAGTAGGCTTTAATTTCTTTTCTGTTCTGGCCCTCAGGACATGACAGGACTAGTATTGTAAACTCCATGCTCAAAATCCGTCATCATTGAATTTAGAATTATATTTCATATTTTATTAAATGAAGAAAATATGGACTTCAAATTAAGTGTTGTTTATTGAAGGTTGTATTTTAATGGTTACTATGCTCACAATCAATTTCAACCATGCTAATTCAGAAATTTATGGCATTGTTTTTATTCGCAAAAATCATGTAAATTAGCAGCATTGAGGAATGATAGACGAAAACTAACGGTGCCAATCCGATATTTTAATAGCCAGGTCTAAAACATGATATAAAGAATGGTAATATTTATACATTTTTACTGTTTCAGAAACATAATAGAAAATATTTATTACACCAAAATATTTTTTGAAGAGTCACAAAGAAATTGTGAAGGAGAATAATATTATTTGTAATTTGAAATGAATGAGGCTAGTCTCATGGGATGTAGTGACATAAACACCTCACTCGGTAGGCACTACATGCTAGGCAATACTTGCAGCTCTTACAGCCACCATTGTAGTAATACTACGGTCAGAATGTTGACTACACCGGATGCGGTTCTGAAACTTCAAGAGCTAAGCTAAGAAATTGTTAGCATCCATCATGTATACACTGTAATCTTGCAACCTGTCAAATTCGGCTGGGTAGAATTTATTTCAGGAGAACCAAGTTGAAGATTGTCTTTATTTATTGTATCTGTAAACAATAGATAAAGGTTTTAATGAATTAAAACCTAGGCCTACATCACTATGTTCTCTTTCTTTAAGGGGAAGCTCTTTGGTTTAAATTTTTGTTTTTGAGGGGCTTAAAAAAAAAAAAAATCTGAAGGCTGGTTTCAGATTAGGGTGGACAGAGGCATATGAGTTAGGGCATGCTTTATTTTGATGACAAAGTGTGAAATTATTAACATAAAAAAAGGAAAATGTGTAAAATTGTTGGAAATTATGTTCGATTTTGACAACAGTTCCTGAAAATTTATCGAAATTGACAGTGCTTTCCTGGAAAGTAAAGAATTTTCCTGGAAATTGAAGAAAATTTCCGGAAATTGAAGAAGATTTCACAAGTGAAGGAAATTTCCCCAAAATAAAGGCGATCTCCCAAAAATTGACCAACATTCCATAAAATTCATGAAAATTTTGCAGAAGTTGAATATTTTTTTAATTGTTTTTTTTAGGAATATATTTTAGTGGGCTTAGCCCCACCCCGCTTCGCCCTCTTAGACACACCATTGCTTTCTTTATAACTATCCATGCAAAAACAATTAAATGCCACGACAGCCCTTTTAAAGGGTGTTTTTGTTGAAAAAGGGAAGATAATTCTCATGACGAGGATTTGATCTTTACCATACCTCCAACCAAACTCAAGCTGGAGAAGGCATTTCGAACATTTTGCAGGTCTGAAATTAAGGAAAGAAATATAAAGAAAAAGAAAATCATTTAGAGGTATTTTACTTTTCAGACATCACATTTTTTTCAAATATTAATAAATTTTAAATTTTGCTTACTCATAACTTAAAAACTACACAAGCTATTTTCAAACTTCAAAGACTAATCAAATCCAAATGTAATGCTCATTCTGGTACAGAACTTTTGTACCTGTCCATAGACCGTTATAAATGACACTTGATGTTGATACATGTATAAGAGGTTTAACAATTTTATAGGTTTATGGACAGGTACAGGCAACATTTGTCTCAAATTAGTTTAAAATGTCTTGAGAGTTGTATAAAACCTTCAATTTGATTGACTGTAGATTCTTATTTGAAAACTCTAGCAGTCATTAAAGACTAAAAAATTGCAAAATAAATTCTTAACACTCCATTCCATGCAAAAATTGTTCAAAAAGTTTACTCACATGCAAAATCAGAGAAAATTTGCAGCCTCGATCAAATTCATTGAATTAACTAATTAACAAATGACTAAATAACAGTCAGCATATTTTTGGAAGGGTATTTTCGTCCCAAATTTCAGGTTTTTTATAATCAAATGAAAGCAAATTTATTTAAAGGATTAGTTCAGTGGTCAGGCATGTCCATCTTATATAAAAGAGTGACTTCAAAAGAAACAAAATGGTGAAAAAAACATGTAAAATTCTTATTCTGTTAAGGAGAGATTCAGTTTTAAATCTCTTGTCTTATCTGTGTAGAAATGACTGGTGTAGTAAGTCTATTATGGAAAGTTGGCATCTTCATTCTTACATTCTTAACAATTAATGTATTTTAAAGAAAGTTTACTTATTTTTTGTACTATTTGAATTATTTTTTCTCGAACTTTCTTGAGGTGGTACATGTACATGTATATTATAAACACCCTCCATAGATTCAGTTTTACTACTTTCTTGACATATCTCATGGTTTTTAAGCCACAAAATTGCATGACAAAATATGATAGAATACATAAAGACTTTGAGGAATTTATCTGAGACTATGACATCACAACTAGTCTGATTTCAGTCGTTTCTTCACAAATAATACCAAACTTTAAACTTACATATCTCCTTAACGGGATAAGATTTTTGAATGCTTTTTTCACCATTTCAAATCTCTGGAAGTCCTCTTTCATATAAGATAGTGAAAAGTAAATTCTTGACCCCTCTATCAGGTTGTTTTTGAAATAATAGTGATAAGAGTTCCCATTTTTTGATCCATGTTGTATGACTCATTTATGTATGTCTTTTGAGTACCCAGGTGCCTTGCAAGGGTTTATTTTGGCTAATACAGGTATTAGTTACCATTACTTACTGGTGGGTATATCTATGTTTTGAATTGATGGTGCTATTTTGGGATCAAGTACAGTAGTTTAGCTATGAGAGGTAATGATATGTGTCACTTTGGGCGAATCAGAGTTAATGAATTCACCAAGGGCAGGAATGATTAAGAAAAGATGAAAAATGTATTTTAAGTCTTCCAAAAATTTAGAGAGAAAACTAGACTTGGTAAAAGAGTTGCTTTTTAGAATCTGAGAGGGAAACTCCTAAAATTATTAAGCAGCCTGCAGTATTTGTGTCATGGAATTGAACTTAGCTAGTTAGCAGCTCTGACAGTGGTATTCCAGTGATTTTCTTGTAAGTGTATAACTTCGTATATTATTTCTAAGGGTGAATTATAGAATTTCCAAGAGAGGCCTGAAGAAAATTGATACAATGGGTAACCAAAATGGGAAATAATATATGTTGTAATTAAAACCATGTAAAGCAAATTAATTTATCAAAGATTTTCTTGAAATGCCCAAACATGTATCAGTGGAGTTACAAGTCGAATATTTGCTTGGGGGTTTGGTGGTGACACGTGTCTCCCAAAGTTACTCACAAGCGGGGATTTGTACTCACAAGCAGTTTACTCGTGGGCAGACTTTCTTACTTACGAGCAGTTTACTCACGAGCAGTGAGTTTTACTCACAAGCAGTTTACTCGTGAGCAGTAATTTTTACTCGTGAGCAGTGAATTTTACTCATAAGCAGTGATTTTTACTCGTGAGAAGTTTTACTTGTGACTTTGTGAGTAGGTGTAACAATTATAGTTGCACAGAGTCAAATAGATATTGTTATTTTTAATCATCTGTTTGCTCATTAGCATGAGAAATAGTACTGCAGTATACCAGAATAAAAGTTCTGTAGCTTTTGTCCATGTGTCTTGGTATTTCATTAGGCTGTCTCCAAGACAAGTGTGTTCGTGCATGCATTTTGTAAGCCACATATGATTTTCCTAGCCCAGACACCTATGATTTTCCTAGCCCTGCAGTCAAAATATTTCACCCATCAAACACTGTCCTCTGTGAAAGGTCAGCTCGGTAAAATTTTGCAGAGAGACTGGAGCTGTTGGTGGCTTTACAATATACTTGCTTGACCCCTGAACTAATCCTTTTAACTTGATTTTGGTAATACAAAAAACAAACTGGAATTTTATTTTTAAGGTACATGAGAGTCCTCAAAAAGTGTCTCAAATTTCCTTTGATTTTAAAGGAGGAAAGTGTTTAAATGCTTTTTTGCAATGAATTGATTGTTAAGGAGTTTATCTTGTAGTTTGGAAGAGTTTCATCACCAGGGATGAGAAGAATAAAAAGCAACAAAATTTGCATTTTAAGTATGGCTTATATGAAACAAAGAAACAAATTTGTGAAAAACCATGTTGATATCTTATTCAGTTTACTATATTTTCTCTAATTAACGCCCTAAGGATATCTCCTGAATGGAACAAGATTGCACAGTAGTTTCTACACAGCTCTGTTTTCTATTTGTCCTTTATCATAGAAGAAAAATGTGTGACCTTTGAATGAATTCAACAAGATGTTTGAGGGTTTGATGCTGTACAAAAATAAGATTTTGCATATTACAAATGTGTTTGAATACTTTGCAGTATCCTCTTGACGTATTCTCTGTCAACTTTGTGGGAGAAATTATCTTTTGATCAAAATTCTTTTGGAGATTTGAATATTTGTTTATTTTTCCCAATGTTCATTTAAAAACTAATTAATGCAATGTTGATTTTTGATAACTATTTTGAAGAATCTTTTCAGTTTCGAGGTGAAATGGACATTATTTTTTTTCCTTGTATGAACCCTGTGCCCAGTTGCCCACAAACAAAGAATAAGAAATGTTTACCAACCATTCTTTAAAAAACTTGTTAAAAACCACAGACTTTTAAAATAATATCCTAGCACGATAAATGAATGCTTTGATTTACAGTTTTGCCAGTATGAATGAATCAAATCAGTTTTCTGAACCATGCGAATACTTTTTTTAGAAATGAATGTTTGAAACTCTCAATCAAAACAGAAACTGCTAAGTAATCTTGGTGCACACTTTGATATTCTTGCACACTTATTTGTAAAACAGAAAAGAAATTCTTGCATATGTTTAAAGTTGATATATTGATGATAATGTGTTGGTTATAACTTGATGTGGTTGGTATCCTTAAAGGTTTTTGTCCATACTTTTAAAATAATATCCTAGCACGATAAATGAATGCTTTGATTTACAGTTTTGCCAGTATGAATGAATCAAATCAGTTTTCTGAACCATGCGAATACTTTTTTTAGAAATGAATGTTTGAAACTCTCTCCTTTCAGATACACTCCCAACTAAATAATTATGTTTTTCCCTTTATAGGAGAATTATTCCGATATGAAGAAGCTTGTCGAAGAATTGAAGTCAAAAGTTGGTGTAATTACAAAAGGAGGTGGTGAGAGGTATATAGAGAGGCATGTCTCCCAGGGCAAGATGTTGGCAAGGGAGAGGATAAATAATCTCCTGGATGTAGGGTAGGTCAATTGAATTTATAGTGGTAAACAATTCTCTGAAAGACATGGGCATAATATGAATGAAGCATATACGATTTATGATTTTTCTATGTGTAAAGAATGATATTTAAAGGGGATAAAAGTGCTTGAGATTTCATGTGCAATGAAATTTTCCCTAGGTAAAATGATCTTTATAAGTAATGCATGTTATATGATTTTGCATACAAATAATGTTTGTATGTTATTTTTGTAAAAAAAGAAAACATAAAATAAATTTATCTACTCAAAAAGTTCTCAATTTAACTTTCTGTTTCTCTCGGCAGCAACTTCTGAGTCAGTATTTTGAAAATGTGACAAAGAATTACCAATTTATATTTCGATTAAGATTTTGAAAATGTTGACTTTTGCAGATCACCATTTTTGGAGTTCTCTCAACTAGCTGGATACCAGTTGTATGGTGATGAAGATGTTCCTGCAGGGGGTATTATCACTGGTATTGGTAGGGTTTCAGGGTAAGCAAAACCCATATTTCAATTATAAACCATATTCTTAAGTCTGAATGTTAATTGAGCATGGACATGTGGCAATTTCAATAGTTGTTGAAAATAACACTTTTAGTTTTTGAGTTATAGCTGATCAAAGTTTTGTCAATTTTTGCTAAATTGTGATATCTTAATGTAATTCTTTGCTAATTTTCAGTCACTGAAAATGATTGAGTCTTCTTCTGCTAGAAATTTTTGTGGGTATGTTAAAGACTTAAAAACTTTTTGTCAGAATTTGCTGCATTACTTGAAAGATAGAAATTGAAAGAATAAAGGATTTACAAAGAAAATACCAAGCTCTTCCTCTTCATCACAGATTTGTATACAAATTTGCATATTTATGCCTTAGATTTCAAAACACTTTAAAAATAATACATTTTTAAAGCAATTTTGGATTACATTTTTGGTTACTATAATGATTTTTAAAGCAATTTAGATAATGTTGTCTCTACATATCCATACACCTTTAAAAATATAAATTTTAGGTCATATTGCAAGTATGGAAGTTTATGTAGAATATGTGAACACACATTTGGATGATTGTACATATTCAATTCACAAATTATGTTACAATTCAGTGTGGGCACTAGGGTATAAAGACTGTTCATCTGATGAAGACAAGAATAACACAAATGAAGAAAGCTGCTCAAACATGTTATTTAAAGGGAATTTTAAACTCAAAGATCAGCAGATTTCTGCAGGGATGACTGGTATTATACTAGATTGACATCACTGCCTCACATTCCTGGCAAGAAATACCTTTTGGATATTTTGTAGATTTTTACAACTGGTATGTTAATAGATCAGTAAAACAGACTTTAGTTAGTTAACTGGAATTTTCCACATAAAGAAAAACAATCTACCCAGCTTTAAAAAAAAAAAAAAATCAGCCAGAAATATTAAAGAAAGTAAGAATGATGGTGTTACTCTTTTAAATCTTACTTTTATATGTGTAATTTTCAAACAACACTAAAATAATTAAACTTAATTTAATATCTCTTTAGAAGGGCAAGGTCTTATTTTTTACAGTTCTGTTTGTCTTTTTTCTCTTATAACATACTACTGTTCAAGATAAACATTATTACATGTGATGTTTTTCCCCTCCCTGTCTGCTGCATTTGTTTGATTTGGTACATTTAGCTGCTTTTTGTTATTGTAATCTCTTACTCTAATTTGAATTCCTTAAACCCCAAAGACTGGAAGAACTGACTGTATTAAATAATCTTTAAAGAAACTTGTGGTTTTTGGTGTTTTGATTTTCTAGGAATAAACTATGGGTAAGGCTTGGCAATCAAAATGTTATACACAAGGCAATGCGGTGCTGCTTACAGCACACTCATTGGACAAGCAGGTTTGAAATAATGCTGCCTGACTAAACACTGTTTTAGCTGATGCTGATTGTGATATAATTTTGAATGTTTTTGTGATATACTTAGTCATTTCTTCTTGGATTTTGGAAACTTATTCTCTCTCTTACTTAAGTTTATTGGTTATTCTTGCCTTTCATATCTGGTAGTGGACAATTTTGATTCTTTATACAAAATCACACCATAGATATTGATTGACCAAGTGTCATCTGAATACCAAAGTTTGAAATAAAAACTGAAGTAAGATGTTCTACATGTTAACAGAAACACTCCGTCATACTGAGAATCAGTAACAGTATCAACTAAAATCAAGTCTAGGCCAACATTTCATTTTCTTCGTATAAAACTTAAATGGATCTTCCACGTGGTATTTATTCTTCGTAATTGCAATTTTTAAAGTGTAATTTCATAATTGAACTTTTAGGTCCACATTTCCTATGATTGTATTAGTTCTCATGATTTAGGCAGGCTTGATAGAAATGTGCAGACAATTATTATGCAAATTTGCTCCCAGTGGAATCTTCAAACAATTTGTGATGCTGGAAATGTATAATTGAGGGATTTTATCACAGGACTTAAACTCAACTGGGCTCATTTCCGATTTTTTTCATATTTTCCTTAAGTAAGTTATATTTTCACCGGGTATAAGAAGAGTAACTTTAATGTTTACGCCATCTGATTGTTCGTTATACTCAGACAAAGCCTACATACCTGATATACAGTGCTCGCTGCAAATCCTAGTGTGTAAGGCCTACCGTAGGTTGAAAGCTGTTGCATCATACAGCAGAAACCCACTTCGAATGTCGATCAGGATCAGATGGAAAAAATGTGGAGAAAATGTCTTTTTATTCTCCCGCACACATCCATTAGAGAAACCAACGGCACAACATGATTCCAGCATAATAATTATCTTACAAAAAAATTCTTATATAACAACATACAAACGTATATTAGTCTAAATTAAGTGTACAGCAGATGACAGTGGTTTGATGACAAAATGGCGATGTAAACAAAGTCACGTGACCACATGACGCTCAGCTAAAACACCCTATTACATTCCAATACCCCTCCAGGGCCCATTCCTCCAAGGCTCACTTCCTCCAATACTCATCCTAGATGGTTATTTTTAGTTTTTTGTCATTGTTATTTAAATTTGTCCCTTTGTCCCTTTTTCTATTCATTAAAGTAGGATAACTTCCTGCCCATTGTTTCCTTAAGCAAGATGAACAATAACTAAAGCAAGTCCATTCATGGCTTTAAGTTCCTGTCTATTCTTGACAATTTTACCTTTTGTTTGCAAAGAAGTAAATAAATTTCCAAACTTAAAACAAATGTTAAACACCTGTGTTCATGATTTGTTTGTTTTGTTTGACTAACATTACATTTTTCATCCTTTTCTTTCATCTTATCACAAGAGAGTTCAGTGTTGTTGATTATGTTTAATTCATGACTTGATTAACTTTGTTTGATTAAATCAGGGGTGTAACCAACCTTTGGGAGGAACATGGGAAGTAGACAGGGGGTGATTAAGTGAAGCCATTACTGGGATCAGTAAAGTGACAAAAGAGGGATTAGCCATGACCTCCAAAGTAGACTCTCAACTAAAAAGCAAGTAAAGGTCATTTCCCCAAATCCTTGTTTGGGCTTATCTTCAAATTTTTGTCAGAATTTGTACCTTTCTCTCTGAGCCACCCCTCCCCTCCCCTTCACACACTTTTATTTGTATTCATTATTGAATAAGCAAAATGATGTTCAGCTTCTCACATCTGTGATAGAATTGAGACATCTTTTACTTGTACTTAGAACCAGTTTGTTTTCATTTCTCCCGTAGGGTGGAGTGTCTGATCATTGCCAATGATGCTACAGTTAAGGCAGGCACATACTATCCTATTACCGTCAAGAAACATCTCAGGGCACAAGAAATTGCACAAGAAAATAACCTTCCATGTATATATTTAGGTAAGATGTATTCAGATAGTATTAATCTTACTATTAATGTACATTTCTAGTTGCAGTCTAATTATATTAAAACAAACACTAGTGACAAGTATGAAACAGGTAAAGAATGTATGCATTTCTTTGTTTTTTTTTGAGGGGGAAGGTGGGGGAAGGTGGACAGTAATACCAATATCTAGCTTGTAATTCAAACTTCTTAAGAGAGTAGTGCATAATAGATTCTTGATATATGCAGTTCTATTTTTAATAGGGTGACAGGATAACATATTTTTTATACATAAAGGTCCATATCAACTTAAGGGAGGAAGGGGGAGGGGGCAGGATAACAAATTGGTAATACATGCAGTTCCATTTTTATTGAGGGGACAGGGTCCCTTTCACTGGAATTAAGATTTAAACCTTCCATTCTCTGCTAGATGTTGTTGTTATTACAGAAAATAAATATCTTATTTCAAATTTCCTTATTCATTTTCAAACCGTCCATGCTGTTATCCCATATTTAGACCAACTTTATCAGGATCCCTAATCCTGTGACTTTTTTCATGTTTAGCATGAATTCATTTTAGCTCGACTATTCAAAGAATAGTGGAGCTATTCTATTATCCCGGCGTCGGCGTCTGGTTGAAGTTTTAGTTAAAGTTTTCATAACTTAAGTTAAAAATGGTGTACATTCATGTTACTTGGCATAGGAGTAGAGGACATGGGCACTGATTAACTGAGCATGATTGGGAGGGGGTTGTGTGTGCATACTAATAAGCTTATTTGCGTAATAATGAAAATATTTGTCAGGTAAAGTTTTGGTTAAACTTTTCATAACTTAAGTTATTCATTGTAACTCTTCATAGGGGTACTGTTCAAGTGAGCATGATTAGGGATTGTGTGGCATAGGGGTACTGTTCAAGTGAGCATGATTAAGGGTTGTGTGTGCACACTAATTAGCTAATTTGCTTTAATGAAAATATTTGTATCTATGATATTTCTTAAATTACAGTGGATGTGGGGATTTTGTTTGCACATTGTCTAAACTTAATAATGAGGTGAAGTGTACATATTAATTAGGTTATTTGCATAACAATAGACTTTCGTACAAAATGTTTAACATTCATGAGTGCATAACTTAAGTTTTGAATGGTGTACCTTCATGTAACTTGGCACAGGAGGGGGAGAGGACATGGGTACTGTTGAAATAAGCATGATTGGGGGTGGGAGGGGGTTGTGTGTACACACTAATAAGCTTATTTGCATAACAATAAAAGTATTTGTATCTATGATATGTCTTAATTGAAAGCGGAGATGGGGATTGTGTTTACACAAATTATCATATATGTTAAGAGCATTGTCTACACTTAATGGTGAAGTGTATTGTGCATGATAATTAGGTTATTTGCATAACAATAGACTTTTGTAGAAAATATAAACCTGAGATAATAAGTTGGTACTTGATACAGTGGGATGTAATTTGAAATAACTTCCCCTACTAGCCCCATTACCGGCATGTATGTCCATCAACAAACCCATTGTCTACGCTAGCTTTGAATAGTCGAGCATACTGTCCTTCCGACGGTTCTTGTTTGCAAAGTAAGCACTTAAATCAAGGGTAATACACTTTGGTTTTGGCAAGATAAATTGTGCTGTTAGTTTACAAAGCTAGAGAGTATGTTATTTTTAAAGTCTTTTTGTTTTAATGATATACGTAATCATTTATTATGAATTGTATCATAGTTTGCTGTAAGAAATCATTCATTTAATCTGTTATTTGTTTCTCCTTTTATTCAGTTGATTCTGGAGGTGCTAATCTACCCAGGCAGGACCAGGTATTCCCAGACAGGGATCATTTTGGCAGAATATTTTACAATCAAGCTAAAATGTCAGCTCTAAGCATACCTCAGGTAAGGTTCTCTTTCAGCAATTGTTATCAAAAATTACTTAAAATTTCAGCTGGAATATATTATGATGGATCTTAGTAAGCTAATTAAGAGTACTTTCATGCACAACAGCAGGTAATTGTGTGCATTTGTATATGTTTGAGTTACGAAGAAAGATGCATTCAAGGAAGCAACCATATGTAGCTACTTTTTGCACATTTTGATTCTTGCAGCCAGATAAGTTTGCACAGGATATTGTTGTGTGAGGGAATGGTAGATATGACATTTTTGACACAGGCATTGAATTAGACAGTCAAAGCTAAATGCCTTTTTGTTACATCCTGAACCAATAAACAAAACACCCCAAAATCACAGAGGTGATAACCATTTCAATGTTTACTATAAGAGCTTTCATAACAAAATGAGAATTTCCCTTTCAGACTTTATTCAGCTCACAATGCTATTAGCATCGTACCTGAGCTATGTATCCACTGTGGCTATATTAGTGATTTGAAGATGTATGCTGTAGGTTAACATATGGTAGAAAGTGACACACTTACCTGTGACACATTGAAGCAACATTGGGTGAGTTGTTTGAAAAACTAATTAAAATCATGAACACAGGTGCCATCAGAATGGGTTAAACATTTGACAGCTTTTTCAAGCTTTAAGCCTACTTCTTCAAGAAACATTGTTATGTCATCTGTTGATTAGCTCTCTACTTCCTTTAGTAAATCTATTGAAGGAGCTGTGTTGTATCTAAAAATAGATAAATGGTGATCATTTACAATTTTGGTGTATAGTTCATATTTACATTTATCATCACCATTCATCACTAAAAGCCTAGTGGCTCATTGGCACACTCCTTAAGATCATTGGATGATGGTGAGTTGTGTTGGGTCGTGTGAGTCTTACACTCCATTTTGTTAAGCTATCTATCCATCTTGCACGAGGCGACTGGTAGATCTTCTGGCACCTGGGGGGAGCCCACACATCAAGGGGGCAAGGCCTTTCTGACAGTATCCATGCCAACTAGCTTGCAGCTCTAGGATAGTGGCTGAGGAGACAATTATCAACAGTGAAAGTTGTTCATTGGAGATCCTGTCTGCCCATGTCAATCCAAGTCAGCGCCGCCAGAAGCGTATAAAGAACTGGCAGGTCATTCTTCTTCAGTGTCCTTGTTGATGCTCCATGTGCTAGTTTGACCATTACAAGTAATTGGATCAGCAGGATTTTCACCTCCATGTCGATACGAGTGGATTTGAGGTAGTTGCATTGATTAATACTCTTCATAGTTAACATGAATAAATACCAGCTTTATTTGTACTTATCATACTTGATGTTGATTTTTTTATATCCATTTTAACCCGCATTCCCACTATATCCCCTACAGATTGCTGTAGTAATGGGCAGCTGTACTGCAGGGGGTGCGTATGTACCAGCCATGGCAGATGAAAGCATTATTGTAAAGCAACAAGGAACTATATTTTTAGGTGGACCACCATTGGTGAGTTGGTCATTCTTTAATCTTTAATACCATTTTCGACGTTATAAGCGCTCCGTTATAAGCACCCAGAGCACTAATGTAAATAGAAATGCATCGCTTTTTAGGCCCAAAGTTTCTTCTAATAAGCGCCCATGCCCCGGGCTGCAAAAAGTATGCTCTTCGAACTGCATCGTGTAAACTGATTCTATAATAGCCCCACAATAACCACCACAAAAACATGAGCGTCAGACACAAAATAAGCAAATAATGTAAGAAAACTTATTTTAAGTCTTCAAATAATCAAATAAATTATGTTACTGATGAAAAAATGTTGGGTTGGCGCTTAGTAGAGCACAGGCACTTAATATGTCGAATACGGTATTCATATAATCTTTAATATGTGTAATCATATTGTTCATACTTTCTGGGGCCTTGTGAGTATCGAGAAGTAAGAGAAAGAATCCCAATAGATGGAGCATTTGGCATCTTTAGCTTACACCTGGAATATAATCACATTTTCTCTCTTACAAACACTTCGGATTTCAGAACCAGAGTTGTAACCAAGTCATATATATTCATGTCAAATCTAGTGACAAGTCACTTGTTGGCAAGTCATGTCACAAGTCATTTGCTCGCAAGACAAGTCATGACTCGAGTAGTGACTCAAGTTAAGAACACTGTTCAGTACATAGTCTTGTTCTTGTCAAATGTATTTTCCTGTAAACAATCACTTTATTTTCAGTAATTTGTATCATAATCTTATTATCTACTGGATTTTGTTATGACTTTTTACAATATATGTGAAATGATATTACTGTGCTGTTAGAAATGAATTACCTATCAATCAATCAATTGATCAATGTATTGATTTGATCAAACAGGTGAAAGCAGCAACTGGAGAGGATGTGTCTTCAGAAGACTTGGGTGGGCTGATCTTCACTGCAGGTAAGGTGGGAGGTACATGCAGGTGTAGGAGGTACATGCAGGTGTAGGAGGTACATGTAAGGGTGGGTGTCATATGATAGGGTGCATGGCATAACCCTTTACTGTTTGAGATGCCTTTAAATATGGAATTTGATCTGTATTTTAGCTGAATGAAACTGTCACATTGTTTGAAAAAGTACCAGCCATAACTTATCTCAGCGTTCAACAAATCGCCCCAAAATTCACCTGCCTGCTGGGCAGACACACAACCAAATTTTGTTGTCTGGGGTCAAAATCCACTTGCCCGAAGAAAAAAAACTTGAAAATGTTGCGTAGAAGATTAATGAACTTTCCCCCAAAAAACAATGAAAATCCTGGTGCCGGACATGCATACATTGAAAATCCTTTCATAAAACTCAACTCGTTCACTTTTTCTTGAGGGGTCCACAATTCCACATGTGATAAAGTTAACTAATATATTCTTGTTTCCATTTAAAAATGTTATAAGGAATAACACAAAACAACTATGGAAAATTTTAACCATTTATTTCTCTGCCGATCAGCTAAATTTAATGCAGAACTTTTCATAAAACTTGAAAGATTCTCACCTTCAAATCAAATACTAACTTTCACTTTGATGACACGGTCCTTGCGTAAAACAACAAAAACAAGCAAACATGTTATATGTCTGTATGTCCTGATACAGTATCACACACATGGGCTGTGGACAGCATGCAAAGTTTTCCAAGAATTTTCGTGACAGTCCTAATTCTTTTGGTACAAGCTATGTGATTGGCCATTTAATTGTAATTACAACCAGACCGATACATTTACCTAAGGGGTACTTACTTTTGTTTTCTGGTAACTAGAATAATAATCGACAAAGAAAATTAAAAATCCATACATCTGTTCGAAATATAGTTTTCTTTGCCACGTTTTTTCGGGAAGTATACAGACAACATACCTTGGAGCTAAATATAATTCAACATAAAAAAAAGGCATGGTACGCAATTATAACATCCAAATTAAGAAAGTAATTTTTGTTTTAGCATTTTTCTAATTTCAAACTCATAAACAATATTCAATTGCTTATAGAAGAGAGGAAAATTATCTTGTGTTTTTTATTGAGCATTTTCAAGCCTTTAATTTATAAGTTTTAATTTATACATAAAATTTAATTGTTAAAAACATAAAATAGCAAATGTGTTCATAAAGGACCAACTTTTTCAGAAATTACTGCTTTTGGGCACTTGGGGTGTCAGGGTTTTTGTGCCCATTGACATGACAGTACCCCTTAGTTTTGAAGAGCCACTTTTCAATAACTTTTGTCAGCGTTGAAGACGCTTAGATCCAGTCCATCAATGGAAATACATAGCAGATGATCTAATGATTCATTTTCCATTTGACTCCTTGATGGGCACTTTATTCTCTTCATGGCTAAAAAGCCTCGCTCGCAGGCAGCTGTGTGAGACGAGAGTGCACCATTTTTCAAGGAGAGATTAAGCTCAAGGTATTCCAAATGAAGCCTCAGGCTTTGTCTAGGTGCCTACAAGACCTCCCCAATCACCAGCCTTCATCTTGAAGCCAACGAACCCCCCTTTCTATTCAGATGTAGAAAGCTTAGCCTCTCCTATGCTTTTAGAGTCCTCACCAACACCCAGAACCCTGTTTACAACCTCATTAGGTACCCCAATTTCTCCACCCTCTTTGATAGGACTAAAACCCTATCCCCTCCCTTCAGCTTACGCATCAAATCAGACCTCTTCCATCTCGGCATTCAACCCCGCCACTCTCGGCACCTTCTCCTGGCCCACTTTTCCTCCTTGGGCCACCCCTCCCTTCTGTCCACCTGGGCTTCTCCACTCATCACAAAACTCAAACCCACCCTAACCTCTTCATCAATCTCCACAACCAAATCAAAGACCAACTCTCAAATTACACCTCCATCTATACTGATGGCTCCAAGAAAGGCAACAAGACAGCTGCTGCTGCCGTCATCAAGACATCACTCTCAGTAGCAGACTTCCTGACTTCATCCATCTTTTCAGCCGAGGCAATGGCCATTCTCCTCGCCCTCAACTTTATTGAGTACTCTTCGCTCAGCCGCTTTGCCATTTTCTCCGACTCAAAGGCTGTTCTTACTTCTTTACTCAATCTTAAATGGGATAACCTCACATTCCACCTCCTCCTCCAGAAACTCCTTTCGCCCACCCTCTGTAGGAAAAGTGTTCTTTTCTTCTAGATACCCAACCATGTTGGCATCCCTGGCAATAACAGGGCTGATGCAGCCGCTAAGCTTGTCCTCAACCTCCTCCCTACCCCTTTTCCCCAAACCCTCTCTGACATCAAACCGCTTATCGCTTCCCTTGTTCGTGACTGCTGGCAAACCTCATGGAACTCCCAAATTGATATCAAACTCCATGTCATCCAGCCCACAATTCTGATC
The DNA here is from genome assembly GCA_020152595.1 of Chiridota heheva. Classification (NCBI taxonomy): domain Eukaryota; kingdom Metazoa; phylum Echinodermata; class Holothuroidea; order Apodida; family Chiridotidae; genus Chiridota; species Chiridota heheva. Next base: position 2,398,069 of record JAIGNY010001139.1, read on the forward strand.
AAACCCACCATCAACAACCTCTCTCGTATCGACAACATTCATATTACCCGTCTTAGAATAGGTCACACCCACCTCACTCACTCCCACCTCCTTATTGGCTCCCCCCAACCCCTCTGCAACAATTGCCATTGCACCACAATCCATCACGTTCTCCTTGCTTGCCCCCTGTACAACCCTCCCAGACCTTCCTTTGCTCTTCACAACTCAATTGCTAAGTCCTTTCCAGAAAAATCTTCGGATAAAATTATCTCCTTCCTTCATCATGCTTCCCTCTACAACCATATTTAATTCTCCTCTTCCACCCCCTCTCTCTACTTTGTGTTTGTTTCAACCATGCACCTCCTCTCTCGATCACAACTTTCTGACTTTTTGTTCTTGAATTTCTCATTCTCTCCCTGTTTCCTTCCCTTCCTACCTCTAGAATGATCTGACCTCTCAGGCACAATTTGACCTTTGTTGTCATGGTGCCGTTAAGCCCTCATCAAACAAACAAAGGTATTCCTCATGCCTCAAAAGAATGTTGCTATACACAGCCAGAAGTTTCTTCTGCTACTGTTTTTGGCATTGTGATATGCTTGCACATGTAGTTTATCTTTGATTTGAACTGGGCCCACTTCTTCATTATGTCTACCTTGTCAATTGTTGTCTGGGCACAAATAACTAAAGAATAATGCTCACACAGTTTCCAAATTTCATTGTCACCAAAATCTTCTAAGGCATCATCATTTGCGGGCCAATTGATAAAGTCAAAGACTGAAAAATAAGTCAATGGCAGCTCATTTAATCTCACAAAATGATCAATGATGTATGAAATTACATGGTCTATGAATATTTTGCTCTGGAGATCATGGTCACGTGGTCTGCTTTTAAGTTGAATTTCATTGAATTTGTTAGTGGTTGCATCAAATTCACCAAGCATTCTTTTGGTGTTGGCACCTTCCATTGTTTTCAATTTTTTTAGGGCACTCTTCACCCCATTGATTGCATTAGATGCATTGGGAAGGAACATCTCATCACTGAAACACTTTTAATAATTCACTCACTTCCGTTGTTACTTCTAACATAAAGATCAGCCATTTTACAAAATTCACAGTTTTGATCTGGCGTAATAAGCCAGTAGCTTTTGCAGCTGTCGCTAGGTCTGCGAGGTGAAAGACAATAGGCACATAGTTTTTGGCCATCACTGTGAACCCCTTTTGTTAGCTATCCACCTGGTTTCTTGAAAGCTGCCCAATCACAAAATGCACAGTTCAAGGATATCTCCAATCTCTACCAGTTCTCTTAGCTCTTTTAGGGGAATATGAGTAGAGCCAAAAGACCTCCTTAACCGTGTCCTCGAACGATTCATGATATTCCACACTCTTCAGAGTGTCATTAATTCCCAGTTGCAAACTGTGGGCTATACAATGAATAGCTGTCGTGTGAGGAATTTTTGCCTTCATTTTTGTGGCTTCACCATTTTTTGACCCAAGATTGACACTAGCCCCATTGAACATCACTTAATCGTGCTGCTGATTGGTGATTCTTAATCGTTGCTGCTGATTGGTGATTCTTAATCGTGCTGCTGATTGGTGATTCTTAATCGTGCTGCTGATTGGTGATTCTTAATCGTGCTGCTGGTTGGTGATTCTTAATCTGCTGGATTGGTGATTCTTAATCGTGCTGCTGATTGGTGATTCTTAATCGTGCTGCTGATTGGTGATTCTTAATCGTGCTGCTGATTGGTGATTCTTAATCGTGCTGCTGGTTGGTGATTCTTAATCGTGCTGCTGATTGGTGATTCTTAATCATGCTGCTGATTGGTGATTCTTAATCGTTGATTGGTGATTGGTGTCTGCTTTGAATAATCTTGTGGTCTTTGAGCCGCTTCAGTAGCAAGGTGCTCTTTAGTTGTCTGGTGAACCTTTATGGGGTCATATCGGAAATGTACATTCCCATCTTTTCCCCCAATCCCCTTTACCATTGAACTTTTTGGGTCAGCCACTGACGGGTTATCCCGACACCAACCGTTTAATATTGTTTTCAGTGTCATATGATAACTAAGAGTTTAGTTAGCCAGCTGTTTTGAAAAACATGTTTTCTTTTACTTTCTTCATAAACAATATCGCTTGCTCTTTTTCCCCCCATTTTAATTAATGAGCTGACAACAGGCTTGTTTCCCGCAGCCCTACCAAACATATCATTCAACGATAACTGTTTTTCCATTTCTAAGAATTTGAAAAACAAGCAATATAGAAGTTTACAAATCACAATGGATTGGGGAATCCTGTCACAAATTTATACACAGTTAGGTCTATGACTAATACCTCACACACACAAATACAAGGGGAATTTCCAGGGCTTTTTTCCGTTTCATTTATTTCATTCACAAATATAACCCAGGGCAGCATTAAAAAGTACAATGTCGGGCATATCGACTTGTAAATCAACTTACTCGGACATAAATATTAGTTGTCCTGGCTGTCCGGACAGGCGATTCGTGGAACGTTGACTGATCTGGTCTGGAACATATAAGCACTGCTTTGAAATGGATATTTTCTGTGTAAATTGATGCCTGGTGTTTTTCTTCTGTGAATAGCTTATGATAGCAATACATATAAGTTTTATTTTTAAAAAATGAGAATAACATTACATGAAGTCAGGAACTATTCTTGTGTGCAGTTTCACTATGTATTCAAAATGTAATTTTCAATATGGAAAGGTTTACTGGTCGAACATGTTCATAGGGACAAGGAAGAAACAAATTCATTATAAAGTTTAATTTCAATACGATGATTGTAGAAATGAGTCAAATCTGTCACTAAGTCACATCCTTACATTCCTCAAGATGTATAACCATTTGTTATGTCCGTGACATGAGGCCAGTGAAGAAGTCAGGATTAACATATGAAGAAACAATTTCATTTGGAGACTTTCAATGGTATAACATAAGAATTGTTAAGGAGGTGATGACGTAATGTCACTCTTCTCCCATACGCTTTCTGCACCAGCTAATAAAATGCAGTCTTGTGAAATATTTCAAACTATATTGTATCTCCTGAATAAAAGAACGTATGAAAAGTAGTTTCTTTGTACAAGATGGACATGCTTGAGCGTGAAGCAACTAATTCTTGTAACATACACATTCTGTTCATGGGTAGACAAAGTTAATCGTCTTATAAGATCTGAGGGCCTAAAGCTGTGTTTCCATTATGCAGTGGACAAAAAATTGCTTTATTGGTTAGACCTGATGAAGAAAATACATTTCAGGAACAAACCTTGAGTAACGTAATCAAAATTCATTTCAAAGTTTAGATATAGTGTCGTCATGGTCACCATTTTGTCAGTGTTGTGGGATTAAATCAGCTTACTGTGATCCCCATTTCTTCATTTAAAAACAGTACATGGTTAACTGTATTGTTCATGCAGATCTAATTGATTTGACGAACATTAGGAATGCATTCCTGGCACTCTCTCTTCCAGGGTAAATGTCAGAGAATAGAGACCTCTGTGGCAGTGCAGTAAAGCTTCAGCTTTCCAATCTTATGTCCAGGCATTGATCCTTGGTGGGTGTCAAACCAGTGTTCCACAACTGGTTAATAAAACGGCCGTGGGCGTCTTGACATAAATACTTCAATGCAGTTTTATTGGGCCATTATAAACTTTGGTAAACCAAACCAAACATATTTCTGCAGATGATCGGTACCTTTTGTTGTCATCAAATTCTTCTAGGGTTATTAAGTCAAGGTTCAAACAGAAGTATCTTTACATTCAATAAAATAGCAGTTTTATTTATTATTACTTGTGAGCCAATTTGATGTTATTTTGCATAGGACCTCTGGAGTGACAGACTATTTTGCCAATGATGACAAGCATGCCCTCTATCTTGCCAGGAGATGTATCGCAAACATTAACAGACAGAAAAAGATTAATGTAAGTTTGATGCCATTATGCTTTGTTTCATTTTTGTGTTATCTGTGCGCAAGATGGTCAAGAAGTGATAAGCTCTACATCATTTTTTAAATTTATTTATTTATCACTCCACGAAATAACATACAATATCAATAAAATGAATAAGTTGCAACAATAATACTTAAAGAAGATGAACAAAATATATATACACATATATATATATATAAATAGATACACATATATATATATACACATGTATATATATACACACACACACATATATATATATATATATATATATATACAAATACACACACACATACATACACACATATATACATATACATATATACACACATATACATATATACACATTTACATATATACACATACATACATACATATACACACATATACATATAAGCATAATTACATAATCAGTATAAATGGAGTGAATGGTGAACTGAGGGAAGTGTTAAGCTTTTGCTAGCCAGTTCACCATCAAAGAAAGAAAAAAAAACATACAACATAAGGCAATAAGCAGTATCTACCCACACACCCTCCTTTCCTAGCAACCCACCATTACCATCCTGACACACCTTGTACTATCTACCTGACCCCACTCTTACCCATCCCTCAACCTTCCCACCCATGCTGTTATCCGCCCACTCATACAATTGTATGTGAAAAAACAGAACAAAAGCAGCAGAAAAAAATTAAATAGATAATAACGAAAGAGAATCGATCAGTTGTAAAAGGCCAACGGATGTTTCTTGAGCTTGCACATAAAGTTATTTAGGGATTTTGATACTTTTAAATCATTACTGAGGGAATTTTAAAAGGTCATGCCAGCACGACGGACTTGAGAATGAGCTGTACTAGTACGAAGCATGAGGAAAGTTTCATTTTAATCATTTTGAAATTGTTGAGTAGTTTTCTCTAAAAATGAGTCATTCTGTTAAAGAGTTGAGAAAATTAATAATAGTAGAATTGCTATTAGGAAAGGTCAGAAAATTACAAAATAGATGAATTAATTTTTTCAGTACTTTTTTCAGTACTTCTAAGATTTGAGAATGTAGTGTTATTTTGGTGGAATATCTATATGTAATATATGTGAAAGGTGAATTGTGTTGTGACAAAAAGTTGTAGTAATTGAAACTATTTTATCTACTATTGTGCTCAAGTGATGTGCTTGTACTTAAAACAATCAAATATGTGATTAGTATATTTTATTTGCTTGAGATTTTATGACTTACAATTAGTGGAACTATCTGGAAAGTACTAAAACAGTCCAGCAACAGTCCAGCAGCAGTCCAGCAGCAGTCCAGCAGCAGACCTGCAGCAGTCCAGCAGCAGTCCAGCAGCAGTCCAGCAGCAGACCTGCAGCAGACCTGCAGCAGACCTGCAGCAGACCTGCAGCAGACCTGCAGCAGACCTGCAGCAGACCTGCAGCAGACCTGCAGCAGACCTGCAGCAGACCTGCAGCAGACCTGCAGCAGACCTGCAGCAGACCTGCAGCAGACCTGCAGCAGTCCAGCAGCAGACCTGCAGCAGTCCAGCAGCAGACCTGCAGCAGACCTGCAGCAGACCTGCAGCAGACCTGCAGCAGACCTGCAGCAGACCTGCAGCAGCAGACCTGCAGCAGCAGACCTGCAGCAGCAGACCTGCAGCAGCAGACCTGCAGCAGCAGACCTGCAGCAGCAGACCTGCAGCAGACCTGCAGCAGACCTGCAGCAGACCTGCAGCAGACCTGCAGCAGACCTGCAGCAGACCTGCAGCAGACCTGCAGCAGACCTGCAGCAGACCTGCAGCAGACCTGCAGCAGACCTGCAGCAGACCTGCAGCAGACCTGCAGCAGACCTGCAGCAGACCTGCAGCAGACCTGCAGCAGACCTGCAGCAGACCTGCAGCAGACCTGCAGCAGACCTGCAGCAGACCTGCAGCAGACCTGCAGCAGACCTGCAGCAGACCTGCAGCAGACCTGCAGCAGACCTGCAGCATACCTGCAGCATACCTGCAGCATACCTGCAGCATACCTGCAGCATACCTGCAACATACCTGCAACATACCTGCAATTCACTATTGGAAGAAATTTTGCAAATAGACTTTCCATACCAGTCAGTTTCACATAAATTTGTGAGATCATCAAAAGTATGTGTCACCAGAATGGAAGAAGGAAGTTGGTTCACATCTGTTAGTCTAGTGATTCTCTATGATGCAACATGTCTGACCAATATGATAATCTATCAAAGATCAAGGGATAACAAGTTGAGCTTAGCCCTTACTCTACCACGCGGCGATATTATCGCCGTTTTGGGTGCCCCATCTGTGACTCCACTTCCTAAGCACGTTTTTAAAAAAGTGCTGGTAGAGTAAGGGTTAATCAACCTGCGACAAGTGTACCAACTCAAAAATATATACACGATGGTGGGTGGCCTAGCGGGTCACTGAAGCGGAACGAACCCAACTCTGCTGCTTAAAGACAGACGACCTTTCAATAATCAGCCTGTGTTTAACCCTTACTCTACCACGTGGCGATATTATTACTGTTTTGGGTGCCCCATCTTTGACTCCACCTTTCCAAGCACCTTTTCAAAAAAGTGCTGGTAGAGTAAGGGTTAATTAGAAGAAAATATGCTATAAATCATCACCCCCCCCCAAAAACAAAACAAAAAAAAACATCAAAATCAGGTAAACATTTTAATTCATTTTTAATTTTGAGGCATTATTGAAATTTTGTGACATCACTTCAAGAAACCCTATTAATTTCCTAATGGTAACTTTTGTATTTCAATTCTCCACCAACGTTAGTTACAAGTTAGCAGGAAAAAACATTGATTTTAGGACAGAAATTTAAAGAAATACGTTAAAACTTTTCCATACGCTGAAAATTTCTTGAAACTTTGATTAGTCATAACTCAGAAACTGCAGGTGCTTTTGACATAATTTTAGAACTATTCCATCCATGATTTTAGGCTCTTTCTTCTGAATATAAAATGTCTACTTGTCCATAAGTGCAACAAAAGTTTTTATGGAAAGTCCTTCTTATAACAAGTATAATTGTAGCCATCTTTAAAAGTATATATCATTTTCTACCAGGTTCTTCAACATGCTTTAGAGGATCAATTTTTATATCAGTGAGGTTATCCAACATTTCAAAAATAAAATAACTTTTTGGATAAGAGTAAGAAATATAATAACAGGTTTGTGTTGAGGAACATTAGTGCTGATGTCGTCTATTGAGATTTAATCAATAAATGGACTCAGATGTAGATTGACTGTGAAGTAAAGCAGTCAACAATCTGATAATTATTGCAGTATTACTTAGGTTCAGCAGTTCACAAAGAAACTCTTTTTCTATAATAATGCAAGAGGGCAATTATTATGTGAGATTTTCATCTGATATTTCAATTAGCTTAAAGGATGCTGCTACAATGCTGTTATCTTTCAGTTGGTATATTGGTGGAATTCATTTTCCGATCATGATCTGATCTCATTAGTGTAGAGTGATGTGTAATATATATCACCTACCCTCATAACTGATAGAATGTGTTTTGGTTTTTTCTTCAAATTATAGGAAGTGCTAATTCCCTATAGAATCTTAGAAATAATTATATTTTGTTACATGGAATTGTGTGTTGAATGTTATTCTTGCATCTCATTTTCATATTTTGCTTTTCTGCAGATAACTGTAAGTCCTCCAAAAGACCCATTACATCCAGTGGATGAAATTTATGGCATCGTACCCAGTGATTTCAGCAAGGTGTATGACATAAGGGAGGTCATCGCTAGGATTGTAGATGGAAGTGTTTTTGATGAATTTAAAACCTTGTATGGCGACACTATTGTGACAGGTTGGTTAATCTTCCATGTATAAGCTCTCTACTGCGATGTAATGCAAATCAATTTTTTAATTTTTTGCATTTCAGTGAAATGTGTGTGTAAAACATGACTAAGTTGTTTTGCAGTAGAGTAATCACTGTCTTTTCGTCATCCTTTCAAATATTTGACTCAACATCATTGTGAATGATTTCCTGATGTGCAGTTTTTAAAATGGTTTATTAAATTCAAGATGACCCAATAAGAAAATGAAATGTTGTGTATTTAAAAGCTCATGATGTTTAATTTGATACACACTAGTTAGAATCAAATGTAAAAGCCCTTTTTTGGGTCATTATGATTATGCAAAATCATGATTTTGCTGATTTTCCCTGGATTTGTGATCACACATACTTGAGTCCCAAATGACTAGGAGCAGATTTATGAGATCTTACCAAATGTGCTAATATTTGATGATGGACTTGAAATACCTCTGACATACATAGTTGCTTTTGTTAATCAGTCTACTATGAGATTGGTATTTCTGCATGTTGCCAGGAGCTTGCTGTGGTTGAATCTTGGTGAGAGAGAAACAAAATTAATGCTTTCTTACTCTGTTTTGCAAAGAATTAATTGAATTTTTTGATCACATCTCCTGTAGGTTTTGCAACCATTCATGGTTACCCAGTGGGCATTCTTGGTAACAACGGTGTCTTATATTCAACCTGTGCACTGAAAGCCACACACTTTATAGAATTGTGCTGCCAAAGAAAAATACCATTACTCTTCCTTCAGAATATAACAGGTAAGTAAACTTGAAGAGGTTTTGATATTCAAATTTTGTTGGTAAAATTAGTAAAAGGTGGGGGTCATGTCTGAGTAGAGGGTGAAGATGGTAGGTGAATACAGAATGTTGGAGTGAGAAGAGTGAGTGGATGATGGGTAGGAGGGGATGTGTAGATAGGTAGAGAGGGAATGCAGAAGACTAGGTGAATGCAGAGGACAGGGTAGGAGGGTAGGTGGATGAGGGATGATAGGTGCACATGGGGGGCAGGTAGTACTGCATGGGAATGGTGGGTGGATGGGTTTATCATATGAATGAGGCATGGTAGGTTGATGGAGAATGCTAAGCGTATAGGGGTAATAAGCATAAGTGGGATTTGTTCACCAAAAGGGGGCAAAATCATAAAATACAAGATGAAAAAACCCCCATATAAATATATATATATATATAGATATTAACATGGACAAAAGTTTGGGGAATGCCCCCTTGCATTCCCAAGTCCTGCCTATGATAGTAAGGGAGGGTAGATGAGGGTACATAAATTAGTTGGATCAGGACTGTTTGGTGGGAAGAGTGTTTTGATTGGAGTAGGTGGGGATAAGAGGTAGAGGGAAGAATGCTGTGTTGAATAAAATGTAATGAGTGGGAGGTGGAGGAATTGGTGTTTGATGGAAGAGCAAGTGGAAAATCATGTTTGGAACTAAAATTAAAAAGTAATGTTTGCTGGTTATGTGCATGCAAGGCATGTTTTCAGCTGTGAGGAGTTTTGTTACCTTATTGCAACATGTAGTATATACGATGATAAGGTACAGTACTCACTTTTGTGTGTGGGTGAGTGGGTGGGTATGTGTGCATTAGTGGTTGGCGCCAAACAGGGATAATCATTTGAATATACACCCGTGAATCAGGGATACCGCGCCAATCAGGGATATCCCAGTTCGGAAATCATTAAAATTAAAAAACAATATTGCTAGCAATGCCCTCTTAACTTTTTAATGCAGTATGAGTATCTTCTCCAGTTTTCCGGTTATAAACATAACCTTGGTCTTGAAAGTGTGTATGTATGTTGTGTATGTTTGTGGTTGGCGCTGATTGGGGATAATCATTGAATACACATTTGTGCATCAAAAATGAAAAGTCACCAGTTTCCAAATAAAAAACAGCTTCCCCCCGATTGGCGCCATAACCATGTATAGGTGTGTGTGTGTGTGTTTGTGAGTGTACAAAATATTGTGTCACGTTTCCTGAGAAAACCTTACAAGCTATCAAGTTGAAACTTGGTGGAGTGGTGTGGGTTGATGTTAACTTTTCTCCTGCACAAGGTGGGTCATATACCCTTAAAGGTCAAAAATCAGATTAAATAATTGATTAAAAATAGACAATTTTGTGTCACGCTTTCTGGGAAAACTGTAAGTGGTATTGGTATTTAGGTTTGTATTTAGGTTTGTACTTGGTGGGTTGGTGGAAGGTAACATAGGTTTGTGTTTCACACAACATGGACCATGTCATTTAAATGTCAAAGGTCACTTAAATGTCAAAGGTCAGAGTTTCAAATAATTGATTTAAAATGGTAAATTTTAGTCTTGCATGTTAAGGAAAAGCAATAAGTGCAATTGGGTTGGTACGTGGTGGGTTGGTGGTAGGTAATGTAGGTTTGTGTTCCACACAACATGGGCCATGTCACTTGAATGTCAAAGGTCATAGTACAAATAATTTATTTTAAATGTCAAAGAAAAAAGGTAATGTAGGTTTGTGTTCCACACAACATGGGCCGTGTCACTTAAATGTCAAAGGTCAGAGTTTAAATAATTTATTAAATGGTAAATTTTACCTGTTGCATGTCAAAGAAAAGCAGTAAGTGCAATTGGGTTGGTCATAGGTAATGTAGGACTTGGGCCATGTCACTTAAAAGACAAAGGTCAGACGTCAAACAATTCAAGTTTATTTTATAGGAAAGTGGTCTTGAAAAGAAACAAAATGGTGGAGAAAGCATTCAAAAATCTTATTCTGTCACTTGAAGGTCAGAGGTCAAAAATTTATTAAAATGATTTAATTTTTAGTCGGTTGTGTGTCATGGACAAACTGTCAATACAATTAGATTTTTAGGGTCAGAGGTCAAATAATGATACATTTTTTTTGTATTTCATTGGAAATGGGTCGTGCATGGTTGTGTCATATATGTAATGGAATTTGTTGCTGAAAGGTCAAAGGTCAGCTCTAGTCAAATAATTGATTGAAAATAACAATTTTTTTGTTGTTGCAGTTTTTTAAAATGGTAAATTTTGGTCTGTCATGTGTCATGGAAAAGCTGTAAGGTAATTGGGTTGGTTTTTGGTGGGTTGATGGTGAAGGGTGATGTAAAATTGCATCCTGCTCAAGATATGACATGTCACTTAAAGGCAGAGGTCAAATGATTGATTTGAAATTATAATTTGATCAGTTGCATGTCATGGAAAATCTGTAAGTGCAAGTGGGTTGTTATTTGGTGGTTGATGAAGGAGGATTTAAAGTTGTGTCTCGCAAAAGATGTGACATGTTGCTAGTAGTCCACAGGTCAAATAATGTGAAATTTTGCGTCACACTTTCTGGAAAAATTATAGCCCAAGTGTTATTGGGTTGATGAAGAATGATGTAAAGTTACGCTTAAGATGCATGTCATGTCACCAAAGGTAAGACGTCAGGTAATTGATTTGAAATTATGCATTTCATATTATGTTTCCTGGAAAAACAATTGATCATTTACAAATTATATGCTTCAGAGGCAATAAGGTCAGCAACTCCATGGATTGTCCTCTTGTTTTTGTTTTTTTAAACTTCAGAACATACTGTCCCCTTGGAAAGTGGGATCTTTAAGAGTTGATGTTCATAGCACCAAAGTGATCAAAACATGAGGAATGTTTCCAGCTTGTGGGCTCATTCTTATTTTTATTTCTTCCTCACAAAGAATCATTTTTGAGCAAAAGGAACAGAAACAAAATATGTTTTCATGTAATCTTAATATTTCTGTGTAAAAATGTAAATATACTCTTTTAAGTTAAAATTTTGGTTCCGATGCAATAGCATCTGGAACCTATGTGGTTATGATGGCATGTGTGTGTGGGTGTATGTGGCGCCCAGCTCGTAAACATGATATCTCAGGAATGATACATGGGATTTGGGTCATATATGCTACACAGATAGCTCATGGACTGCAGATGTGCCCTATGTATTTTGGGGTGATGTTATGCATATCAATGAGTAGGCGGGATCTAATGTTAAAATCTTTAAATGCTTATATTTTAATAACAATGTGTCTGTTTTGTTTCTACTTGGAATAATTATGTTGTTAGCAAGTGTGTACATGGTAATGGTATAAAAAGGGTTGTATTTAATTAATTTTAAATTAATTAATCCATTTTGTGAACACTGAGTTATTTCGATGTTGTTATTTTGAGCTCATTGTGTAATAAAATTTATTATACAAGCAGTTAAAAATTTAAATCCATATTGCATGTCAGAACCTCAAAACCTTTGGTTTTCTGGTTTTTATTTTCATGACTGCAGAAGGAATGCTAATGTGAATGTTTTCTCTCATTGCAGGATTCATGGTTGGTCGAGATGCAGAAGCAGGTGGAATAGCTAAAAATGGGGCCAAAATGGTTACAGCAGTGGCCTGTGCCAACGTGCCTAAAATCACTGTCATTGTAGGAGGATCATTTGGGGCAGGAAACTATGGCATGTGTGGAAGAGCGTACAGGTCAGTCAGGATGCACAAGTACATCTATTTTGGTATGGCATGTGTGAAAGAGCGTACAGGTCAGTCAGGATGTACAAGTGTATCTGTATTGGTATGGCATGTGTGGAAGAGCATGCAGGTCAGTCAGGATGTGCAAGTACATCTATTTTGGTATGGTATGTGTGGAAGAAGGTACAGGTCAGTCAGGATGTACAAGTACATCTATTTTGGTATGGCATGTGTGGAAGAGCGTACAGGTCAGTCAGGATGTACAAGTACATCTATTTTGGTATGGTATGTGTGGAAGAACGTACAGGTCAGTCAGGATGTACAAGTACATCTATTTTGGTATGGCATGTGTGGAAGAGCGTACAGGTCAGTCAGGATGTGCAAGTACATCTATTTTGGTATGGCATGTGTGGAAGAGTGTACAGGTCAGTCAGGATGTACAAGAAATACATCTATTTTGGTATGGCATGTGTGGAAGAGCGTACAGATCAATCAGGATGTACAAGTGCATCTGTATTGGTATGGCATGTGTGGAAGAGCATGCAGGTCAGTCAGGATGTGCAAGTACATCTATTTTGGTATGGCATGTGTGGAAGAGCGTACAGGTCAGTCCAGGATGTACAAGTACATCTATTTTGGTATGGTATGTGTGGAAGAACGTACAGGTCAGTCAGGATGTACAAGTACATCTATTTTGGTATGGCAGGTGTGGAAGAGCGTACAGGTCAGTCAGGATGTACAAGTACATCTATTTTGGTATGGCATGTGTGGAAGAGTGTACAGGTCAGTCAGGATGTACAAGTACATCTATTTTGGTATGGCATGTGTGGAAGAGCGTACAGGTCAGTCAGGATGTACAAGTACATCTATTTTGGTATGGTATGTGTGGAAGAGCGTACAGGTCAGTCAGGATGTACAAGTACATCTATTTTGGTATGGCATGTGTGGAAGAACGTACAGGTCAGTCAGGATGTACAAGTACATCTATTTTGGTATGGCATGTGTGGAAGAGTGTACAGGTCAGTCAGGATGTACAAGAAGTACATCTATTTTGGTATGGCATGTGTGGAAGAGCGTACAGGTCAGTCAGGATGTACAAGTGCATCTGTATTGGTATGGCATGTGTGGAAGAGCATGCAGGTCAGTCAGGATATACAAGTACATCTATTTTGGTATGGTATGTGTGGAAGAACGTACAGGTCAGTCAGGATGTACAAGTACATCTATTTTGGTATGGTATGTGTGGAAGAGCGTACAGGTCAGTCCAGAATGTACAAGTACATCTATTTTGGTACGGCATGTGTGGAAGAAGGTACAGGTCAGTCAGGATGTACAAGTACATCTATTCTGGTATGGCATGTGTGGAAGAGCGTACAGGTCAGTCAGGATGTGCAAGTTCATCTATTTTGGTATGGCATGTGTGGAAGAAGGTACAGGTCAGTCTTGCACCTACATCTATTTTGTTGTGGTTGATGCCCCATGTCATGATGTGTTGTAATTATATTTTTCACATGACAAATTGTCTATACTCTGTTGCACAATATATGATTATTCAGCATTTTATAACTGATTTTGTTTGAAAAGAAGATCTTACCAAAATAGTCATTTTAAGATCATTTGCTGCAATCTATCATGTTGTGCGTTGAGAGCAGTATTGATTATCAACTTTCTCTAGTACTCTGGGTTGTTGACACAATATCAATGACCTATTTTGAATTTCACTGAGTGATTCTTGTTTGTTCATTAAATTTGATATCATTCTGGATATAGCAGATGGCTCTTTTTTTACATGACAAGGCATGTGGTGTTTCATGCAGCTAATATAGAAGCTTCAAAATACTGAAATATAAACATTGTTATTATAGTGAAACCCTATGCAGCAAGTGAAATAATGATTAGTTACATTATCTTTGAAGGCTTGTTGTCACTTTCTCAGGAATCTACTTTTTATATTGTGAAGTGTGAAAACATTAATGTTGTTGCTGGTAAAATTCTTGGAGTACAATATCTGCATCTTGAAAATGGATGACTTGCTGGTAAGCCTTTCATCTGATAGGCTCAGGTTTCATCAGGTCATTCCAAAGACTAACAATGGGATGTGCTGTTTGCTCATCTGGCATCTAACATGGTGATAATGTGGTTGGTGGCATGTTACAGTATTGTTTGCATAGTTCCCCTAGATTTGAAACCACTCAAGGTTTGTGTTGATGGTTGACATCTTTGTGAGAAGTATGCTTTTAAATGCTATATTTTCATATAATTTATAACAAATTATTGTTTTGTTATTGTTGTCTGATTAGTTTCTTTGATCTCGATGATCCTTAAGGATGGATATTTCACAAAGCCATCATTGTTTTTATTACAATTTGTTTCTGAATGTTAAAATTACCACTTTTGCGATAAACATATTGTTCCTTTTTTCATTTGACAGTCCACGCTTCCTGTACATGTGGCCTAATGCAAGGATATCAGTGATGGGTGGTAAACAAGCTGCACTAGTTCTTGCAACGGTCACTAAAATGCAGAGACTAAGAAATAAACAAGAGGTGAGGTTGAAAGATTCTGATTTATGTAATGGTGTAGGCCTCATGAAAGACAGCAAAGAAATTTTCAGTTGACATCTGATGAAACCTTATCTTTGTTTGGGTTGGTTTTTCTTTGGTTTTAGTAAGTTAACCCTGCAAAAGGTTTCATAGAAACATTCAAATTTTTGCTCACATTTTAAATGGAAAAAAATGTATATATGTTTTGCATGCAGCATGAGATGTAAGAGTGAGTTATGAATCAACCACACTTTGGAGAATCTCATTTGGGATTTGTTCAGTCTTTTCCATGTACATGAAAGAAGACAAAAAGAAGTTTAAAAGTGAATTTAATCTTCTATAATCTCATGCCAATATGGAGGTATTTAAGCTTGTGCTGAAATCAGAAATCTACTATGCAGAAAATGATGTAATGAAGTTTTTGTGTACTCTACTGTATGTAGATATATCAATCAGTGATGTACAAACACATATTGATTAAACATCTAGTTACATTCCTTCTATAACTATCTGAAGAAGAAAGTAAAGATTTCTCAATGAGTGAAAGAAATTGCATGAAGTGCATTGAAAAGTAATAAGGTAGTTTGTCCTTCATATTGTAAGATGCCAGTCTTATTGTATAGGCTTGAATAATTACACACAAGTCTTTTGATTGAAATAATGCTGGTATATTTTCCCAACTGTATTCAAATTCAAACTAACTCTTATTAAAAATTAAACAAAATGCATCCAGGTGAATAAATCAGACCTCTAATTCCTGAGGAGTGCAGTCCATCAAATCAAAAATGCAAAGTCCTAGCCACATCTACTGTTAGTCTAAGATGGCTAGGCTTCCTGCATCACCACCTGAATGTCAATCTGCACTTTCAGGAGTATTTGGTCTATTCACTTTCCCAAACCAGCCCTAAACAGAAACTGACCACTTCTACAAATTTACAAGCATAGCTACTTACATTAGAAATGGGTAACAACCTATAAGAGAGGTCACATGGTCGCCCTCAGCCAATGGGATTAAGACAAGTATAACTTCTGGCTAGCCCAGACACTAATTAGCATATTTGTTAAACTTAAAGTACTGATTTGCATAATTCACTGGTAGTTAAACAAGTTAAGATTCAGAAAACAATAGGTCTGCCCAGAACGAAGAATGTCGAGCTGGAAATAACAATGAGCTTGACAATTTCAGGGAATCTCACCCCTACAGTAGCTAAGTCACAAGCAGTCAAGTACACAGGGGAAGAACACTGAACTGTCCATCACAGGGGTGTACTTGGGTAAGAGTAACACTACATTAACAACCCTTTCAATATCATCTCCTTTGGACTGGATTACAGATTCCAAGCGTTTTTGACAAACTTGTAAAAGTTTTATTATAAAAGGAAAATTCCCATGATTTTTTTAATATTTTAAATAGGATGTTTTTGTAAGGTGCATGTAATACCCTAGCAAGAATCTTCATGCCCAGTCACTTAGTGACCAAATTCTGCGGATTAGGGCATGAAAGCATGCCCATTGAAAATCATGTGTCACACGATAAAGAAAAGATTGATGGCCTTCAACTTGTGTACACACAATGTTGCGAGCAGATCTGGTTGCAAAATTGTTTTCGATATCAAAACTTTATTAATTTAATCTAAAAATTGATAAAGCAGTAGTCAGAAGTGTCTACTAGTGTTCCGCAAAGAATAAAATATCAAAAGTCTTCCGTAAAATCATGAAATTTTCCTTGTTATAAACAGAAATTGAGCCAACAAAAATGCACATCATTGAAAAAATTCAAACCCAATAATGCATTGAAATTCAAGCATAGGACGTGATGGCCTGCGTCCTTTTTGGGCATGTGTTCTTTACTTTAGCTGAGAACGCTTGTGCATCTAAGCGTATACGCTAGCATGACAGAATGTTTGGATTTCGCTCAACATGCCTGAAGTATGCACTGATACTTAACAACTAGTTCCATTTCTGAAACCATGAACAACCAAATAGCAAAGTAAGTGTGGAAAAAGGCTCATTACCTCAGAAATTTGGCTTTGTAAACTGCAATGAATAAGTTAATTGTTTTCTTGGACAAACTGTGTTGCTATCTTTTGAGAAGGTGTATAAATTTTGTACAGAAGTTAATGGTGTCAGCTCCAAAATAGTGGGGCAATTTTTTACATGCATAGTGAATAGTCTCACTAGTTATTCCCATCTCAGTAATGAAATAAAAATAATGTTTCTGTAAGTTAGAAAGAAGCAATCAATTTTCAAAGAAATTCAAAAAAATTGTCTTGAATCTGCAAGTATGACATCACACTTGTGAAATCTTTGAAGTGTAATCCTTTCAAAAACGAAATAAGATATCAACATGGTTTGTAGGCAATACCTTCGTAGATAGCTTCCGAAATGCATAAAGACACACCTCATTGGAAATCATTGTCACTTGACGTCCACACAATTGCATGTTTGCTGTAGGGGTTGCTGCAGGTAGGGAGGTTGCGTTTACTGTGAGCTTGCATTTACTCTGAACTTGAGCTTATGCTTCCTCCTTGTGATGTTGTCATTGGGAAGATCTTTAAAGCCAGTCAGGCACGGAATGTTCTTGTGTTTGTTGACACGTCCTTTCCTGTAAATGCAGCAATATTAATAACCTTAGTTTGATAGCATTATTCTGTGATTATAAAATGTAAACAGTGCTGTTTGTCTCTTTTTATTCCCTTGGGGAGGACTATTAAGTTTGTTGTAATGGCTAATTTTTTTATATATATACTCTTTATATAGCCAGCCCCTTTTCAGTAGACATTGCAACACAAAAGGTGGCTATTTAAAGAGTATATATAGTCGCTATTTAACCTCCTTTTGTGTACAATTTATATACGAAAGGGGAGAGTTAACATGTAAACTTTACAAATATACAAATATATATATAAATATATATATATTATATTTCTTTTTGCAGTGTTTCATCCTCACTGCTGCTTTCGCTGCTGTCATTTTTAAAGAAAAAATAGAGCTTTCTATCTCATGCGTTTAATTAAGCTCTTAGTTTTTTCTAAGAGTCGCTTTGTGTATTCTCTGGTCAATGGTATGGGGATGTTCTTCATAGAGTAGCTTATGTTAAATGGATCCATAGTGTTGTTGTTAACATGTACGGCTAATAATGATGAAGAGTGCTCTACTGGTTCAGGAGCGGTTATATTTAGTTATATAAATCAAACATCAGCAAAGCGGTGAGAGTGCTCGATAAGTTTCAACAGTTCAGAGCAATGATCACATTATTTGCTGCTACTGTGGAGTTTTCACGCACGTACGTCTATTTACGACGGCGATCTTCAGGCAACTCATGCATTATGGCTTTTTCTTAGTGGTTGGGTGGTTTGGCTTGGTTTGTTTCTGTGGCGACATGTAGATATGAGCTCGATCTTTTTATTGATCGATTGTGCTTTGAGGCGAAGAATCTCCAGTTTTTCCTCGAGGCAGAGGTTGCAAAGCCCAATGCCGCATTTCTTGACATTTGAATGTTTTAGAATTTCCCAGTGAATGGTGAAAGTTGCAGTTTGTCTTTTTGAGCTCCCAGATGTACTTTGATAAATCTGTCTCTTTTTTGTATCTCTGAAATTTGAAGGATTTGGTATGGTTATTGTATCGGCCCTTGAAAGGTCTTTTGTTAAACCTATGTAGGCAGCTGAGTATTTATCACTTGTGACTGTGGCTTTGTAAACAATAGCCTCAGCTAGACAATTTCGTTGTAGGCTGCATGCCCATTTTGACTCTGCAGTTACAGGCTTTCTCCAGGGTTTTTTGTTTTGGTTAAGCTGGTGTTGTGTAATTTTATGATTTTCCTCATATTTTTCATACAGCTGCTGACCTTGATTGTATTTCTGTTACAAAGAATTTGTTAAGCTTAGTTCCTTGTGGGAAGTATTTGTCGATTAATTTGAGGAAGGATTCACGCGACATTTGTTTCGACACTCTTTATTATATGGGGGGGGAGGGTTGTACCATATAGTTTTCCTCGATCTGTTTCTCTTCAGGGCTGGTTCTTCACCCTTATTATCTTTTCTGTACTCTGGAGTTTGTGTAACTCCTTGTTTTTAATGCTGTGTTGTATATTGGTGCCGCCTTGATAAATACTTCAATGCTTGAAGATAGCATGGAGATTCTGTTACCAATTGTAGAAGGAATCTGGTCTACGATGATGGGGGTGATTTGATTGCCGGTCAATATATACATGAGTGTCATTAGGTATTCCAAAAGTGAACATATAAATTCTTTGACTTTGAATTTGACAGATTTTGGCATATTACAGGTAAACCACATTACTTAATTACTACTGTATATTAAATGAGGTTAAACAAATCCTCAATTAAATTTGATGTAATTTAAAAGGTTTCAGTTCCTAACTGTGACCATCAGCAAGTAGGATATGACATGAGATTTGTTGCATTTGCGAGCACACTCAAAAGAACAACAGATCTTTTGCACTGATGATTTTTACTTATTATTTGTTTGTGTTGGAACCCAGCTGGCACCTACAGTACAAACAAAAGTAAATGTTTTAATGATTTAAATAACTCCTTCACAGTTTACCAAAGAGGAAGAAGAAGCGCTGATGAGACCGATCATTGAGAAATACGAGGAGGAAGGAAGTCCATACTACTCCAGCGCCAGGTATTTCTGGAAACTTCTTCTTTACTTTGGACTATATTTTATTTCATTGTTTGTTTACATAGCTCACAAGCTGTTGATATTGAGACTAAATGTTTATGCAGTGGTGTTCATTTCATTAATGTCAATGTTCATATTACCCATCTTAAATAGGTCACACCTATCTCACTCACTCCCACCTCCTTTATTGGCTGCCCCCAACCCCTCTACAACAATTGCCATTGCACCCTCACAGTCCATCACGTTCTCCTTGCTTGCTCCCTGTACAACCTTTTCAGAGCTTCCCTCATTCCCCACAACTCAATTGCCGAGTTCTTCCAGAAAAACCCTTTGGATAAAATTATCCCCTTCCTTCATCATGCTTCCCTCTCCAGCCATATTTAGTCCTCCCACCCCCCTCTCTCTACTTCGTTTTTTTTCACCCTTGCACCTCCTCTCTCGATCCCAGCTTTCTGACTTTAGTTCTCGTGTTTCTTTCAAACCCCCGTTTTCTTTCCTTCCTACCTCTAGAATAATCTAACCTCTCAGGCACAATTTGACCCTCGTTGTTGTGGTGTTGTTGGGCCTCATCAAACAAACAAACATCATTAATGTCGTACAAATGTAATCATTAAGTTTCTTTGTATCTCTATAATTGCAATGCTATGCTCTTTAACATTCTGACATTTACCTAGAAGTTTGAAGAAATCTACATAGGAGTCCTTAATCATTTCCTTTTTTGGTACAATTTGAAGAAGAAAAAAGATTGTTCCATCACATTGGAGAATAAACAGATGATCTACACACCAACATCCATTTCTGTTGGTCTATCTAATTCTATATGTTAAGTTTTTACATTAACCTGATTTTGGAATCAAGCATGACAACGTCAAGAAAAGGACCACAGCAACATTGCATGTATGTCTTCCCTTAAACTGCTAGTGAGACAAAGAGAACAAATCAAGACAGATCCATGTAATGGGAACCTTGGAAATAGCTCAAAACCTCAACAAAAGTGATACAAAAGAGTTGTTTACTGCACTTTTCAGTCCATTTTGAATCCTCTGCCACAGTAAAAAGCAACTGAATGAGACAAAGATAATTTGATATACACCCAACTAGTAGTATTCACCCCTAAAAGTCATCAATGACTGAATTAAGGTGACTTTCATCCAGCTTACCTTAAGATGAAATAGCTATACTTATTTTAAAACTTTGATCAAACCGAACCAAATAATGATTGTAGAATTAAGGAATCAAACTAAGAATTTAGCAAGGTGTTTTGAACTTCAGTTTCATGGCCAAGGGTGTTCATTTAAAAAAGGAAGCATAGAAATTGGTAGCAGACTAGAATAGGTTTCATAGACATATGATTCCTAAAAAATATATCTGACTGAAATACTTTGAAGCGTATGCGACTATTAGAGCAGGTTGATAAACAGAATTTTGTGGAGTAACTGTGATTTAAGTTTCCTATTTATTTTAATCAGTGAAACAAGTTGCATTTAATTTGATTAACATACAATTGCAGTCATGCAGAAAGAGAGTGTTACGTCTTTCTTGCAAAGTATACTTTCTGCATCAGTTGTTTTAAAACAAACTTTGAAATCTTCAAATTCAACATCTCTGCATGAAAACAAATATCAGATTACATTAATTTCCTTACAAGTTCTCTTTTTCATTTTGTCCTCATACAAGATAAATATGCCTTAGTGCTGATTTATTCCTTTGAATTTCTTGCTCTATATGGCTTGTATTAATGTGCAAATGTAAGTTCAAGCTGTCCATGACATGCATTGTGTTATTACATAACTTTCAAATAATTAGTTCAAAATGTGTCATTTCACAGCATTTTAAATTCTCAGGCATCAATATGCATTCTGTGATGTATTACAGGGCGATTTTTCTTATGTAAATCCTTTGTTTTTTTTAATTGTATGTCATAATTCTTTTAGGGACTGCAGCATATTTTAACCATACACCTATTCAAATTCCAACAGCAATGACTTAGATTACACAATGAAATTGAAAGCATTACATATAGAATGTGATGAGTGTCTGCCCAGTCATACATTAAAATTTTAGCTTCAATCAAAGTTTATTGCATTTTGACAGGCCATAGCTTAAGAACTAAAAATACTATTTTCAAAAGGTATAGAATCTGCTGTAATTAATGAAGTTTGTTTCATCTTGCTAGGTTATGGGATGATGGAGTCATTGACCCTGCTGACACAAGGAAAGTAATCGCTTTAAGTCTGAGTGCTGCTCTCAGTAAACCGGTGGAGGACACCAAGTTTGGAGTGTTTAGGATGTAACCTACAGAAATACAATCAACTCTTTCTCTCAAAGAACTTGCTGTCACGGATTCCATCTAAGATACAAACGTTGGAGGATGGAGCAATATTTAAAGGGTGGTAAACTCGGGCAAATATGATTTCAACCTCTTATCAGCTAACAAGCCTCTGCTTATAATAGGAATTACATTTGGCCACTGGTATCATCGGCTGGGGCTGGTCATGTCTTCATGGTTTGGCAGAACGGCTTAGTTGAGACCTTCAGTCATTTGTTTCACTTACCTATTATTTATACATCAAGTGATGGTTTCTTAGTATTAAAACTCTGTAGATTGTAGTTAATCTGGTTAATCCTTTTAAGATCACCATACTTTCCTACCTTGATAGGAAGCTAAACATTTTCTATCGTATTCATCTATTTTGCAGTATGTTTTGTGGAAACGAGAAACAAAATCTTCCTCTAGTATGGTGCTTGTACCCACTATAAAAATAATGACAGATTTTGCTGACAAAATGTGATGTCAAATTCTGTAGAAGACTTAACTTAAAAATACCTATCAAAGTCCTGTTTTACTGAATTTATTCTTCTTTCTTGAGCTGAAATCTGAGAGAGAAAAAAGAGTATATCTTGGTATGTAGTCTAATAAATCAGATGAAGTATTTTGTATTTGCTTTTTAGTTCATACTTAAAAGATTTGTCCAAACTGCTTTATCTTAGCTCAGTATTTCCTGCCATTAGTTAAAAAGAGTTCTTGGTCTAAAAGTAGCCTTTTTTTGTGCTAAATAATGAATTATTTTTTGAATTACATGGTGGTCTCATGTCATTGTAAAATGACTTGAGTATTTTTAGAAATATTTGTAGTTGATTTCAACATATGTTTCAAAGGTTTTCAGCTCCACCACATTTAGATGTACTGCATTATTCTAGAGACTCTCGAGTAATGTGCCCTGACATAGTGCTCATTAAAATTATTGCTTGGTAAACAAAATGAATGTGATATGTATGCAGTTTGGTTTCAAATTTCAGCTGATATGATAGATGAACGTCTACAATGTTACTTCCTGCAAACTTACTTGGCTTTTTTGTATGTTTTAACAAACAGGCTACTGAGGAAGGAATATATTCTGTAATGATTGTATCATCTTTTTGGGTTAAATTTGCAGCTGTTGGAAGTCATTTTCCATCAATGCAGGTGGATGTTATTAAGTTTTAACATTGTGTGGAAGGACGAACTCGCTCTCTACTTCATATTATCTCTGGTATTGCTTTTTTCTTTTTTAACCCTTACTCTACCAGGGCTTTGAAAAATGCGAGCCCAATTTTCGTAACTTTTTTTTTCATATGCATTTTTGACAACCTTTCTTTCATTACAAGTTTGATTTGAGTGGAAGCTAAGATATTTATCTTTTGAGTTATAAAAGCCAAATTAGAAAATATTGGACAAAAATATGCAAATTAAGCATTTTTGGCTAAATTTGGTCAACAAATGGCCATTCTTTGCACAAGTATAACTTGTCAGTATTGAAAACACAGAGATTTGTGTTACATATTTAGATTCTGTATAATATTTCCTGTTCAATGATGCTAAACTAGAATTTTTAGAAAGAAAGGAAAGATGAAAAAATACTAAAAATGACTAAAATGCCTTGTCAAATGCCCCCTGAAAACTGCAGCAGAAAAATTATAACGAAGTAGTCACGGTGAGACTCGAACCTGGTGCACTTGCACCAGGATCTTAGGCTGCGTTCATATCCACTACACCAGATGATTATTGAAAATACTGTGGTGAAATTGAATTATTATAGGAAAGGGTCCAAATAGAGGGATTATGCCTGTATTTATATATCAAATAAAAGGAAATTGCAAGCACGTTCCAACAGCAGTTCAACAAAGCATGTGTGATGTACGGTTTTCGTACATGATTTTTTGAAGAAAAAAAACGGGTCAAAATTGACAGAAATTCACATGAAATTGTGAAATACTTTCCACAGAATAAAAGATTGCAAGGTAGGGGTTATGAAAATTAGACCAGAATTCAATAATATCATGTCTTAGGATTTGCATGTTTGATTTTGAAACAAAAATTGTGATCTTGAAGTTATTGTAAGATTTAAAAGGAAAAAAAACATTTTTTGCCAATTTTTAAGTTTTATCCTTTTTCAAGCTACTTTTCCTCCAAATTCTGTAATATGACCTATAAAAAAGTTACATTTTGTGAAAGAAATTTCAGAGTACTTTAAAATGATACCAAGATTATCTATAGACTTTGGTAAAGTCCGACTTTATTTTGAGAAAAGATGGTTGAAAACCCGCATGGTAGAGTTAAGGGTGAATATTCTAATTAAAATATATTTAATTGCCACAATTATACCCTTCAAACATTCCCATTGTCTGTTTGTTTGATGAGGGCCTAATGGCACCACAACAGTGAATAATCCTCAGTTAATGTTCCATACTTCATTGAAACTGCCGTCAGAGATTGAGAAGGACTCTTCAAAGAAGCATAGAGTGTACAGTTTTTGAATTTCTCAAACATCTGTTGCAGTAAGTATTCTAAATTACTTCTACAAGCAGCTTTTTTTTTTTTATTTTGGGGTTCATGCAGCTGAGATCGCCACTGATATACTGAGGATCTTGCCTTGACTGAAATTCATATATTAAAATACACCCGGGAGAAAATGCTCACGTTTTAGAAAGATATGTACAAGTAGCTGTTTTGTTTTTGTAATCTCTTGAAATGGTTTTTATCTCATCACCGACATATACGTGGGGATTAGATATCATAGTCACTTTGCTGTATATGCAATTAACTGCCTGTACCAGGGGGTTCCATACGATGACCTCATATTTGAGGGGTTAGGAGTCATACGTTTTTGAAACTGGATAAATTTAGTGATTTTTGCATCTGTCCGTGCGTGTGTGCATATGCAACAATTAATTTTATGTCACTTAAAAACTGTAATACACACATGAACCAAAATTTGTGGATGGGTACCCCTGGCCCGGAACTTCTGTTTCCAAGGTAGGTCAAATGAAACAAGTTTTTAGTGATGGCTGTATCTTTTGAAGGAATACTTGGTATCTTTACAAATTGCATAGGTGGGTAGGGTTTAACATTCTATAAAATTAAAAATAACTAGGGAGGTCATGGGTCAAAGGTCATATAAGTACTTTTTATGCAAAAGTTTGTGTCATTTTAATTAAATAAAAAAAAAGTACAAGACCTATACCAACCCTATGTTGTACCATGATACATAATTTTGTGTCCTGTAGCTTCTGGGGTCCAAAGGTCACAGAGCTATTGACCACTTTTCCCCTATAGTTATGGAATGTTAAGTGTGACATGAGCATGAATGGTGTCGTACAATAGGGTACAATAAATGTGACAATTTTCAGAAGTCGTCTCAGTGATTGTGTCAAATGTCAAAGGTTGGTCAAATATGTAATTTCAGGGGGTAATTATGTACTAATTTGTACAATTTTTGTGCGACTAAATTCTGAAAGTGCAAGACCTATACCATTCCTGTTTGTATCATGTGGTACATGAACTTGTCCCGTTAATTCTGGGGTCAAAGGTCACAGAGCTAGTGACCCCTTTTAAGCATATCCCCCATAGTTATTATTATTAACTACTTCCCCCACTATGCTGTATGCTTAAGGTGATGAGATCAGCAACTTCATGGATTGCTTTCTTGTTATTTTGTTGCAATCTGGCCTCTGTGAAGAGGGCCTCAAATAACTTGAAAAACACTTAAGTAAACATTGCACAATGAATATTTATGTAGGGGCACTTTATCAGCTCCGTATCAAGATTGTATCTCTAACATGTCATTCAGTTTCACTTTGACCCAAAAGCAAGTTTATATACTGTACAAATTGTGTCAAATGTTTAACTTAAATTGTATGTATTTTATGGACCTTAAAATACAAATATATATATATATATATATGAAAAAGAACAATCCACAGGTTGTTTTATTGTTAGGGGATAATGTTTTTGTTGCAATCAATAATTGATTACAGGGTTCATGGATGACAGCTTTTTCTTCCATCAATTTGTCATTGGATAATGGACAGTTGAGATGCTTTAGGGAGAGTATGTCCCAAATACTTCCCCACCAAATATCAAACACAATAAATAACACACAAATTTTGAAGTGATCAGTTGCCATATTTTCTTCGTCATTCATCAAATCCAGCAGTCAAATTCATTTGTTGTTGACAGTTGTATAGTACACGAGATTATTCAATCATTAACAAAAACTGAACACACACAAGAATGTTTAAGAATCAAGGGAAAAATCATTTCAACCTACATCAAAAATAAAATGCTCTATGCAAACACTGCAGTTAATATTAACACATATCAGGAACTTGTGAACAAATAATCCGTTAACAATGTGTTCCTTTTAAAATTAGGAAATAACATCTCTCACAAGATAAAATGATAACTCAATGCAGCCTTAACAAAAACATCTACATTTTAAGTCAAATCCTTCATATATAAGCCATTGCACTCTTTGGTCAGATATTCTAAAACAACAGAAGAAACCTTAACATACATGAGCTTGGGAAACAAATGCTACTGTTATCAAATGGTCCTCATTATACAAATCACTCAGTAATCAATACAAATGAATATTGATCATTTGGTAATTAATAGAAATGAATATTGATCACTCAGTAATCAATACAAGTGAATATTGATCACTCGGTAATCAATACAAATGAATATTGAGCACTCGGTAATCAATACAAATGAATATTGATCACTCGGTAATCAATACAAGTGAATATTGATCACTCGGTAATCAATACAAATGAATATAATGATCACTCAGTAATCAATACAAGTGAATATTGATCACTCGGTCATAAATATAATGATCAATTGATATTCAACATGTTTGTATCCTTATAGTAAAAGAAAAGAAGGATTGAATATTACACCCAAGCCCAAATCAAGTTTTCTTACTACAGAGGATACCACTTGGCAAAAGCTTTATGGGAGGCTGGATCAGAATACTTATCATCTTTGAAATCCTAGTAGTTTGATTTATCTGGTTTCTATCCAGCACTAAAAAGTACTTGAATGCCATGAGTCAAACTATCCTTGGGAACTTTAAGTGGCATTAGCTAGATTACTTGAACATACCAAAACTTCCCATCTAAATAAGGTTTATAAAAAGCAGTCTTTATTTTCCAGAAAATATGACATGTCATCAGACAAATAGCTCTTATTTTAAGAAAATAAACCCAGTATTTTAAAGCTTTTACCACTAATATTTGAAGAAAAAAAGAGCAGATTTTGACAATCAACCAACAGCTAAGTCAAAGAGCTTATATTTAGTAAGATCTGTAAATTGATTGCAATTACTACATTGCAAGCTTTGCACATATCAAATTATCTTGTAATTTAGGTTGGCCATAATTGTGGATGCTTTTTCCAAATTTTGTCTGCTAAGTTTTCAATGTTATTTATCACAAGGAACTGAAATACTTCTCTATAATCAAAATAATGAGCACAGAAGCAAAATAACTACAATTGTAAGGAAATTATGATTATTTCATTGAAATTAGAAATGCATAATGAATGGAAATAACATCCAAGCTCACTGACAATCATCTCCATTCCCAGTCTATTAACAATTATCTTTATAGCAAAAACTCACAAAAAAAAAAAAAAATATAGAATCAATCAATTATTCTTTAAAAGCAAGCTTATTCAAAATCTCCCAGCCCAAAAAGGCAATCAATCTTTCTCTCACCTGACAATTAATGGCAGAAATGTAAACATGGTGTAACAGCAACAAGGCTCATTTCCACTCACAATAGGAAGTTATCAATAAATATATGACATCTATACACCTCAAACTAGCATATAACTCTATGTAGTCGTAACTAACATTTTATATGTGACCTAAAAGGTAGCAAATACTAAAAGGACAAGACGCAGTGTGTAATAAAACATTTTTATTTTTATTACGATTAATAAAATAAGCCTGCAGTGGGCTTGCAAGAGACTATTTCAGTATCTCATGCATTTTCATCTTATTCTAATAACACCTCTAATAGAGCATGCTTTCTATGTTTTAGTAATACAAAATAAAAGAGGGTTTTGTTCACAAACATTAGTGATTCAATATACAATAATACTGATACAGGGGAATTTTCTAAAAATTCATTATTTGAACATGAAAATCTAGAATCAATCTACACATTTACATGTATGTACATTTTAAGAGAAGAAAAAACACCGAAAGAATGAATGAAATAGTTTTACCCTGAGATATGAAAAAAGAGAGGAAACACTTTTAAAATATGGGAAAAGTTGCACTTTCAAAAAAATAAACAAATTGCATAAAAGACTTCACAGGATAAAATGACAGTAACATTGGATGTGAATGAAGACAAAGTGAAAACTTCAAAACATCGTAAAGAAAAGTTTTCTTGCTAGCTTAGTTTTTCTTTCAAAGATTTATGCTTTACTAGATCTTACACAGCCTCGAAAAAGATAAGAAACACGAAGGATGAAACTGCTGTAACTAGATGATACAAATGGTATCTGCTATTGAGGGCAACGGTAAAACTATTACAGTGCTGACCATGAGCACTGATAACACAGTGAGCAAAAGATGGTAACTTATCTTTGTTGCCAAAGGTATTGGGACAATATCACGCAAACAATTTCAGTCATCCAAACCTCCCCTTTCAAAGTTGTGTGCTCAACAAGAAAATGTGACTTTGAACATTAATCAATGGGAGTGGGGATTTCCCCAACAACCTTTGACCAAAATTGTAGCATCAAGAAAGGAAAAGCATCCACAACATCAAAATCCAAGGTATCAAATGTCCACCAAAGCAAACTGATGAACAGGCAGTTTTTACTTTCAAACTAAACCAACATTCACCAATCTCATACTGATCCTCAACCACTTGCATACAAGCTTTCTTTCCTAATCAGCACCTTAAAGCCACTGTGTGCAGAATTAGGACTCCCATCCAAAACAACATTGCCAGATGCTTCAGGATTCACCACCCACCTGTAATAATAACAGACCACTGAAAAAAGGGGATTGTGCTATTAATACTGCATGTGATAACAAAAATAGGTTACAGGAAGATATAATCAAGGAAGTGCGTTAAGAAGGATTCGTTCATGAAAACAATGAAACATGTCCACAAATCGTGAAACAGACAACTATAATGTGAGATACAATTATCTTGGCAAAAAGTGAGGGAAACATCTATCATACAAAATGACTACTATCCGCTCTATTGACCAGTCCTGTATCTACCCCTCCAAAAATTATCTTCTCAACCCCTTTCCTATGGAAGCCAGAGCAGGTGTCCAATGGAGTTTGCAATTATGGAGTCACCAAGGGCTACCCCCATGATTGTGGAAACCTCACATCCTTCCTAAAGTGTCACTAACCTCTCAATCCACAAAAAGTGAAATTCTTATCTTAAAAAATAATGTACAAGACCTGATATAAAACTGCAAACCACTTTCAATCTCTAGAAAAAACACTCATTCCAAAACCTTGCCATTATCCTCAAAATCATTTAAATATTACATTATGTACAATTTACAATTACCACTACATGTGCAAAAACCCCTTCCTTAAAAAAGCACAGCAGCACCTTAGATCTTTATGTAAGTTCAGTTTCTTTACAGATACGCTCAAAAAGTCAATTATAAAATCCATCTCCTCAGTTATTATCAATGTACAATCACCTTGACAGCCTTTCATAAAAACTCACTCATTCACCTCTAGTTGTCACAAAAAAAAATGCCTCTGCACAATTACCAACATGACAGGTGTCCCGTAAATGACATGTACAATGCACATGTGTGGAATGTATACTTTAGGGGAGGGTGTCATCTTCATTCTCCCACTCAAAACAATAAGTCAATTTTGTCATGGATGAAGAAATATATATAGGAAGGAATATACTGCAAGGATGACAGTTACTGAGTGCTTACTCCTACAAACCCTTTTGAAAAATATTCATGGTATATTTCACTTCTAAAACTCTTTATTCAAATCATGGCTTTAATAGCACTACAACATCGTTTTCCCTTATGTTATTTTATCTACCTGGTTAAGGGTACCTACTGTTAGTCTGACATTGAAAAGCACATAACCTATATTTTATCATTGCAAGCATGAAAGGATTTCAAGACTAGCTGCTGAAATATAAAAGATATAGCAGAGTTATAGATTGAGCTCACCAGCAAAAGCAAAAGAGCATTAATTTCTTATTCCAATTTACAACAAACTACCACAAAGAAAATGCACTCTCAGGAAGCTGCAATGTGTGCAAAAATTGGACTGACAGTATATTTACCAGCAGTTATCGCCTCTCTTGTCACTCAGGCTTTTGAAGCCAATATGCACTGGCTACCAGTATTCTACAGAAATCAGTTTTCAATTTTTGTTCTTTTGCTCAAATCTCTCAATAATATGGCTTTATTATATTTTTCCAACATGTTTTGCTACAGAAGAACTTGACTCTCCCTAAGATCTGAAGAGATTTTGTCTCTAAATTTAGATTGTGCGTTCAATTTCTCTACCTAACATGTTACATTGCTTTGCATTATGTCTTAATCATCATTACATATTTTATGAAAAACATGTTTGCATGTAAATTAACTTGCACATTAACATAAGGTATTTTTAGATAAAGCACTACATAAATATTATGAACTTGGAACTAAACTAGTTCATTTCTACAGTAACAATTGTAGGTTTGTATTAGAGTAGAGGCTTTAAGAAAATGATGCTTACAGCATCATTTTCTATATGACACTTATTTAGAACCTTCTCAGCCAATTTCAGATGTACTTTTGTAATTTAGGATTGAGCAAATTTCTAAACTTATCCCAGTGATAAAATGTGGGTTGCAATACCAGTCTCAACAAAATCAATAACCTCTTTGATGAGAAAAAATTATGTTACAAACTTCATTTTTCCAGAAACATTTAATAGAGAATTAAATACTTGACCTAGTATTTCTCAGAGAAGTCTGTTGGACAGTTTTACAAGTTGTATAACTTAAAACTGCTGGATTAGTAAAAGCTTGTCTTTCCTGTACAAAACTCTATATAGTTCTAGTATGGTAGAAATGCACTGCAACAATGAACAACAAAATCACAAGCCACAGACACCATGGCAAAAGGGTAATGTTTTTGTGTTAATTCAAAGGACTTATGATGTAGCTTTGTAGGGACTACGTGTGCATAGCATGTTGTTAAAAAAAAAGAGCTGGAGCACATCAAAACCTAAGCTGTGACAATGTATGAATTTTCTCTGTAACTCTTGCCTGTGTTCTTTCATATAAGTAAAAATAAAATAAGGCTCACCAGGCAAGTAATGGTTTGGGTTACCAGACATCTTGAACATGACTTGTGATATCAGCTTTAAATACAATCCCTATTAAGAGACTCATAAACAAAATATTGTAACATTGGAGAAATGGATAAAGAATGATCAACCACATCATAACAGAGAACCCCACAATGGAATGGTAAAGAAAAGCTTCCTTTTCCTAAAATTTTATCTTTCATGTAAACAAAATCGGTCTAGGCAGGCGATAATGCAAACTGATAGCATATCTTCCTGAAATTTGTTTCACTCTGTCAAGACTAAGATCAGCGGTTCTTCTACATTCCATCATATCATTCTAAAAAACATGTTGAGTGCTAAAGCAAACAATATGTGAGAAAGTTTCAAAAATACAACTAATAGACTTGAGTCTCAGATATACCCAGAAAGTTTTAAAATTGAACATATCAATAATGTTACATATCTGAATAGTTTTACTCCACTGGTTATTCTGTGCCCATCAGACAAATCCCTTAAGGTCTGTACCTGTCATGGTAACAATAACATTTTTTTCATGTTTTGAATGTTCTACTACAAATTGGGCCACAGTTTTCCCCCCAGGATGAACCTCAAATATAAACTTAAATGTATTCCAATGGACAGAATACGATTATAACATCCCCAACAAATAAAGAAAAAAGCCTTTAACACTTGGTCACACTGAATGGAATTAAAATTGCTAAACACACGGACATGTGCCTCCTTTACAACACTATTCAGATACTAAAATTACATGGCACCATTTCTTCAGCCTGAGAAATGAATAAAAAAAAAACCTTGTCCCAAAAGTTAAAAAGAAAACTGACCATTAAGAGCAACTGCCAGCCCTTCACAAATTGCTTACACTCTAAATACAACCAACCCAATATGGAAACGGCACTAGTGTTTTCATACAGTGTCACATGTGCATTGTTTTTTTCTTCTAACAACCAAGCAACCAAGAATCATCTGTGAGCTAACTGGCAGAATCTTTTCTACTTTACACAGACATTAATGTGAATGAATGTGAAAACCAATTGAAAACCACAGACTGCAACTTTTGAGAGTCAAATCCCATTTTTCAGAGGCAAGCAAAGAAATAAACTAACTGAAGAGACTTGGGGTGAGACACAGGAGCACTAGATTCCCTTCCACTACATGGTTTCAACCTCCATATTATCACTCATCTTTTCCCACTTATTGCTGAATACACCAATACCAGTTTTCCATCTTTCCTGAGTTCAAATGAATATCTATAAACATGGAAGCTTAACCCAGTAGATTTTGAACAAGGGGAATTTCACCTCATCACTCAGTAAGTCATACTTTGGAGTTTATTGATATGGAACTGGATTTGTCTGAAATAAGTGCACATATAAATAATTAATTTCTCAACAGCTTAGGTTTTACAGAGATGTTCACAGCCGTTTAATAAACCAGTTATGAAGCATTGGTGAATAAAGACCCACCAGGGATTAAACCAAGGACCTCGAGCTCGACCACGGAGGTAATTCAGCCTTGCATAACCCTTGCAATCAAGCTTAACCTAGCCTTTAAGATACTGGACCTGAAAGGAAAGGATATAGTTAAGATTGGAAGTCAATCCAGATCCTATGTAACACTCAGTTATCTAATACAGATGAACAATCATGTCCACCGTGAACAACCATGTCAAAAGGTAAGAATTACCTTCACCTTGTTGAATACTACTAAATAAGTTTCTCAATTCCCCTATTTCCAGCACACTGTTCTAAGCAGTTATTGTAGTAAAATGATCCACTCTTTATTATTTATTACAAAAAAATCTTTACTTCATATAAACATTGCTTAACCCCTAAATCACCCATCTACTTCTATCTAAAAGTGATCAGGTAATCTTACATCCTGTCAGTCTGGCAAAATAGATTTTTTCTTTGGTACAGCAAGATATTTCAAAATATTTTTGCCGAAAGCCTTTGATAAATATCAAACAATGACATAAAAACAAGGCATTACCTCTTAAATATGTTGCACTACTAGCTGATGTACATTGCTATCTTTTTTTCAAATCACCAGCTGTTAAATTTGTAAAGAATAAATAACTTTAAATAAAGTGCAACCATAACGTTGAATGTATTTCAGTGAACACTGCATCAGTTGGATTTTCAACTGATGTTATTCTACACACATTTTCACAGGAGTCTTAAAAACAAGAATTTCTCTCTCAAAACCAAGAGAGGCACACTGTAGGAACCATTACTGACCACTCAAAATAAAAACAAACCTATGACTGAGCAAGACATGAGATTACAATGTCATCTTAGCTTGGCAAATTAGAAATCAAATTCAAACTATTGCTGCTCTCAAATTCTCCCATCTGTAAAGACTGAAGCTCTCTGTCAATGCTCGAGGCATTACTGCTACAATTGTCTTCAAGTGCTTGTTCCAACAATAAGTTATGTTCAGTTGCTTCCACCAGGGCATTGGGTGTGAGGTTAACATACTCCCAATGAGGGACTAGATCTGACTGAGCTTGTGAAGTCTGAATCACTAATGGCTGATCTATACTCACACCTGCTATATCCGGAACTGTGACATTGGACGACAACATATCATTATGCTCATTGCTTTGTAAAGTGTCTAAGATGTTGTAAATAATTTCGGACGACCTTTGTGCTTGAGGTATTGCTTCCATCGGCATCGTCTGTAATGTTTCTGTTAAATTTCTCTTGGCGACTGGCTGATGATGAAAGTTTGCTTGAACCCCACGAGGGGTCTGCTCTTCAGCTGCATCTGTGACTAGCCTTTCCAGTTCCAACTCTTCTGATATAGTGGGAGTATTACGTTCCATAGTATGAGAGGTTATGAAGTTATGGAGACTCTCTGAAAGCTCAGGCAAGGGAACAGATTGGCTTCGAGCTACACTAGGTTTCATCCCGCCTTCCGCAAAGGATTCAACAAACATCACCCCACTATTACCCGTGCTTGGAATGTTGACATCATAAGCCTTGACTGAGCTTTGTTGTGCAGATAACAAAGGCCCTGAAGGATTTCGCTTTCTCTGCAACCCATCTCTTCCACCCCTTGTACCCTTTGCAGGCTTCCCTCCTCTCAAGGAATGCTGTGAGTAATTACCTACATTATGTGGTAACAGAGATGGAGGGGGCATATCTGTAATGGTATTGGTATTAGTTGCCTGAGTTTGGATGGATGGTCCTAGGCTTGTCTGCTTGGGTATCTTTGCCTGTGCAACATTACTGGGGTTCATTAATAACACACCAGCTGAGTGGTGTCTCTTTCGTAGCCCACCTATATTGGAACTACTGATCATCTGTTGGGAATTGTTCACCTGGGTATGTTCAAAGGTCAAATCCAGGGGAGTACCAGTTTCAAAGGTGCTACCACTAGAAGAGGGAACAGATGCAAAGAAAACTTGTCTATGCTTAGGCTTAATAGGACTTTTGTTGTTCACGCTTATAAGGGATGGATCCAGACCTTGTTGAATAGGCACAAAGAATGCAACTTGCCCTAAATTGGCGCTGGGACTGGAAGGGACACTGCCCATTTCCTGTGACATGGGAGTGGTATTAGTGGATCTACATGCCATCATCACCTCTGGGGACCCTAGATTAGCAAGAGGGGTGAGAGAAGCTGATGTCTGCATTACTGTTACAGAGCACGTGGTGGGCACTGAGGACATGGGAGATTGGTTGACGATAACAGCCTTTTTTATCATGTTTAACAGCTGAGCACTAGTGGACACAGAGCCATTTGGCATTTGCAAAACTATAGGGCTACCACTTGTTTGTGCTGTAACATTCTGAGGTAAAATGGTCAAGTTTTGTTGCAAGTTTCCAAGAGCTGCTAAGTTTTGTGGTGTCAGGGCAGCAGGTGTTAGGCCTGCTAGGGTCCCGTTCAACAACCCTTGACTATTTCCTGTCAAAAGCCCCTGTAAACTTGCCTTTAATTCAGATTTTGATCTAAACTTGGAAGGTAGCATCATGGCTGATGACATTCCAGAAACTGTGGGCATGCCAGTCGCATGTTTCTTGCCTATGGACATGCTTGGGGCTTCTGGGGATACCATACTCAAACGATTTAAGAGAGTGGCATTACAATTAGGAATGGACACAGGAGAGAAAGAACTAACAACAACTTTCTGTGACTGGGATACAGGCATGGT
Organism: Chiridota heheva; assembly: GCA_020152595.1. Lineage (NCBI taxonomy): Eukaryota > Metazoa > Echinodermata > Holothuroidea > Apodida > Chiridotidae > Chiridota > Chiridota heheva. The sequence goes on from JAIGNY010001139.1 coordinate 2,433,281, forward strand.
TGTCAGACACCCTGCCACAGAGTTTGGTCGCACTGGTATAGAAGTTCCCGGTTTTCCTCTAGTTGCACTTTGTACACTTCTGGCTACTAAAAGGTCTTGATGATCCTTACCCAAAAGGGCTCTGGGATTCCCCTCCCTCAACAATTCTTCTAGTTTGGTACATGGTTTTGCTTGGTCAGGATTGATACCTTGTTTCAAATTAACCTGCATTTCAGATGCACCTCCACCCTTAGACTTGCTAGGTGTAATATTTGTGCGAGCACTTTCAGAGAGGCTGCGAAGCAAGTTTGAGGCACTTGGGGTTAAACCTGCTTTGGACAATTTAGGAGAAGTACCATCAATAGAAATGGAGGTAGGGATTTGTTGTAAAGAAGCACCTGAGCTGGTGGCAACCAGTAAGCCTTGTGAAAGAGAGGATATTCCACTATTGGTATTGCTGCCATTTTGAGGTGAAGAAACTTGTTCAGGGCTCTCCATATTATCCAATGATTGGGTATCCAAGATGATAGCTTGATTGATTACCTTCTGATCACCTGACAAGTCCTGAATCTGTTTCCTTTGAACCGATGGTGTGATAATGCCCTGACTCAAAAACTTTCTCCGTTGTTCCAGACCTGAGCTGGTATTCAGGATCTGCTGGTTTTGTAATGGAATAATGGTACCCTCTCTACTGGGAGCTTTACTTCCATTTTGACTTATGATGCCACTGAGGCTTCTGCTCACTTGGTTTCTCTGTGCTAATGTAAACACTTGCCTGTTATCCCCTGCATTAGATACAACAGGAAGCAATATAGTTTGAGCATTACTATTGTTTCCGACAGGTAAAAGTCTTTGATTTGCAAGATCATGCGCACCTATTACCATACGAGGATTGCCAATAAAATTGTTTACAACATTCCTACCACTCTGATTACTCTTTGAGGCTGTTTGTGTAGTTTTAACTGACTGTCCACTCTGGATACCACTTTTTGCCACTTGCACTCCATTACTACAAATTTGTATACTACTGCTTGGAATCTGAATCCCACTATTCCCAAGTTGTACTGTTCCACCTACAGTTTGAGCACCACTAACAACACTTCTGTTGACATCAACTACATTTAACACTTGTGTGTTTCTACCATTTCCGTTTAAACTGCTCATGACAGCTGACAGATTGCTCTGTGCGTGAATACTATTTCGGTTGTCATTACTCCTGATGGCTTGTGCAGACGTCAGGCTACCCTGAACTGTTGATGTTACAATGCTTCCTAGTCTTGAATGTTGAGATCCTTGAACAAAAGAATTCCTATTAACAATTTGAACACCAGAATGGTTCAGGCGATTCTGAAGAATTGTTTCTTTGGTTGTTTTCTGTGCTTGACTAACAGCTTGAAGGAGATTTAAATGTGATTGTGTGAGGGATGAAATGTTCTGCTTAATTCCTCCATTTAAACTTACAAAATTGCTATTTAGTGGAGGACAACCCGTTGCATTTATCTGCACTTGTGACACCGGAACTATCACTTTACCATTTCCTAAAGAAAGACTATTTTGGCAAGCTTGTGCAGAAATGATAGCTTGACCTCCAGGGACCGGTTGAGCACCTGATATGTTTTTATTTGCTGGAATGGCCATATACTGTCCAGTTTGGGGGACATATACTAGCTTAAGAGGCTGACTGTCTGTAGGTTGCACAGGCACAGGAATCAAACATACTCCCTGCATGCTTTTATGAGGTGTTTTTGGTTGAATTGGTGTAAGTTTCCTTGTTCTTGGACTATCTTTTAAGTTTGTGCTTCCACTGCTCCCCACAAGAGGGGACATCAAACTAGTTTGCGATTCTATAACTCCTTCATTGCCAACTCCCTCAGTATCGCCTCCAAATGAGGTGGAGGCGACCTCAGAGCTCAACTTTTTGTTGGCTTCTGATTGGTCAGTCTTTAGGTCTGAGGTATCTGTTCCACTCTCACACATCATGACTTGATGTTTGCTTCTCTCCTCTTCTTTCTTCTGTTTAGTTATCTGCCTCTGCTGTATCTTGAGATGGAGCTGGTGTTGCGTTTCACGATGGCGCTCCTCAGGAGAGCGCTGCTGCCAGGAATCGTCAGTCTGGTCTAAACGGGAGAGCTTGGGCATTCTGGAAGAATCATCTGCTCCAGCTAGAAGAGTCACGGCAGGAATGGATTGTTTGGAGAGCATGGTTGCTATAAAGAAACAAATAATAGTATTCAAGAAATAATCAATATTGATAAATACAAAATATATCCTATAAACAATACAGTCATTGTCCTACTTTATTAAAAAAGTCAGCTTTTATTTTTTATTTGCAAAGTTTTCTACAGAATTCTAAGCCCTTTTCAAGCAATCACAAAAAAATTCTTATCAATCTACTACTTTAATATATTACTTATCTAAATTATAATATATATATATATATATATATATATATATTTACTTCCAAGTTATACTTACACTTCCATGCTATAATATGCAATCTGGTCACCTGACCTGATTCTAACGCCCACTTCTAACCTAACCTAAAAACGCAGTAACCAGCCAAGCCCTGACCTCCATAATACCTCTGTACCACTCACTCTTTTCAGCGCGTTGTTTCACTAACATCGCTGAAAACTGGTCACTTTTTTATTTTTTGCTCCCTTAGCCCCACCCGCCTCGAGGAGTGACCTAGCGTTATACTATGTATAGTGTTTAGCACGTTAGGATATTTCATTTTACACCTCGTATGCATTAAGCCAATTTCCTTTTTTCGGAGACAAACCCTCTTTGCTACAGTTGCAAGCTTATGTTGGGCAAGTTCAAGGACATCAGTGTTGTTGTTCCACACTTTAAGAAATTTATTTTCAGTAAAATTTTTCTGTTTAGAGAGTTTTGATGTTCTGTTTAGACTGCAACTTTGCCCGTATTTGTGTATGTACAAGATGGGATGATTCACTGAGAAGGTTAGGAGGCGTTAACGCGTCGCTAAGTTAAACACGGTTCCCAACGGTTCCATTGACAGTCCCTGTCGACTCCACAACCCTTATGCGCCCGGTTGTTGCCCAAATGAGTCCATGACAATACGGTTCCGCGGCCCGTTCGGGGACGGCAGATGTCACTAACTGATGATCAGGGTTCCATACGGTTCCGTTGGACCATCTTGATGTTCCGCAGCCCTATGTATGCGGGGCATGGCATCAGCGGGCGGTTTGCTGTTATCAAAGAAACAAATATGGAGTCCGTATTTAACGGGTTCACGAAAGTTTAATCGGTTATACGCCCACTAGCTACGTGGTCAGGTGACAGGTGACATTCTTGACAAGAAGTATAGCATTGACAGTTATTTTTCTTCTGGTCCTGTAGCATTAGCCACGCAGTTCCACGGCTGCGTGTAAGACTGTTGTCTATCTGCGTTGAGCGTTACAAGTTCCGATTTATTTTCACCAGTATAATGGACATGAAGGACAGGTCCCGGTGTCGATGTTTTACACACCCAGGATGTCTCGTGATGCGAGCGCAAACGCTTCTTTAAATTACGCTCGGTGACATCCATCTCCACGTGTTCTGCGTGCAGATTGCGCTACAGTCCGTCCCTGTATAACTTTGCAGCGATTGGGATCTAGCGGCGTGGTCGGAGCACAGACTCCACCACGACCGGTACTTTCAAAGAGCGCGGAGAAAGTGGAAGCGACCTGAGAGGCCCTCTTCGGTCCCACCGCCACCCGGGTCCCAAAGCCAACACCGTGCAGGTTCATCCGGAAGTATAGCATTGAGACAAAAAATTCGGGTCGTGCGGTTCCATTGGCCGGTTCCGGCCCGTGTTTACGGGTCCTACGGTCCTTTCGCTTAAACAATACAGTAGCATCCCGACAGCTATTTTTTCTTGGTTGTCCACATTCGTGCGAGCGCTGGAGGACAGGTCCTCGGCGCCGATGCTCTTATTAACGCTCGGTCACAAAGTGCGAGTCCATCTGGTACTCTTTGCAGCGATTGGGGTTCCGGCTGGTTTTATTTTTAGGTGCGACCGAGCGTGGGCTCCGGTGTTCGGTCTGCGTCTGGCTCCGTGGTTTGTAACGGGATATCGCATACACCGCACGCATTTACCCGATATGCACCAGCTAGCTACGAGCTATGTGCGCCAGGACAAGTGATAATCTTCACAGTAGTATAGCGCCGTGAGAAGCTATTCTATTCATGGTTCCGTGGCCATTAGCTAGTTCCACGATCATGTGGGCCCATTTATCACGATTATCCGCTGAACGTTACATTTCCGCAATTACCAGTATCGAGGCACGGAGGACAGGCCCGATGCGTCGATCGTAATGCTACGCACCTCAGAGGTCCCGCTTGCATAGCGTGGAAAACGCTTTCAGACCGTACGGCCTGTGTACGACGCCGAGTTTTTGCAACGGGATAACGTGCACTGTACGATGAACCCCGGTTGAGTTCGTAGCTAGGAAGCTGCTTGGTCATAGCTTCGCTCCCACACGGCCGTGTGAACTGCCTCTGTAGGATTTTCCGCGTTGAACGTCACAGTTCCGCGATGTTTTGCGCCTATGTTATCGACCTTACGACACGACGGGCAGGTCTAGTGTCAAACCGGTCGCGTTCTGGCGCCTTGACTGTCCTGTGGCGGTGCGTCATGTAAACGCTTTTTAGGTTGCGCTTTGGTGTTATCGACTTGTTCAAACCCGTGTACACCGCTGTGGTCTCGGTTCCGCTGATGGGACCGATGCGGCCAACAAGAGGCGGATACCACGGGTCTTACGAGTTAGTCCTTTACGGCTAGTTGTAGAGCCATTGGATTCGCTTTGCATCGGTCCATTAGGGTCCGTACGGCCCGTAATCGGTTTCCATACGGCCCCACGGCTTGTTTCTGACCCGCACGGGTCCGTAACACCCTGGCGCTCCGCCCGGCATGGGATGACGTTTGGTCTGTAGTGCTGCTTAGTTCTACAGCAAGGTAACGCATAACGACGCCACACCGTTAGTTTCGGAGATCCATGCGTCCGTGTGAGCTGACTTGCGAGATTTCGCGTTGAGCGTCGCGGTTCCGCGCATAGTTTTCACCCAGTTCATGGACACGAGGACCTGAGTCCCGCTTGTCGGCACGCGTCGCCCCAGGATCGCCGCGTGTTAGCGCTGCTCGGGTTCGGCGGGCTAGCAGCACTGGGTGATAAGATTTCCTTCTTCGGAGGCATACCATCACGAGCTTTTTCTCTCCGTGTTGGTAGTTTTCACCGTTCAAACTACTCTGAATGTGATTCTTGCGTTTAACGCAAGACCCGCTCACATTCACAGATATTAACGCTGGTTTCGCATAACGACGATAAACCCGGTATCGGAACTCGGATATTGCGACCCGTTGGCAGCGTGTTGCAGTGTTCAGCGGTCGTTTTCTTGCTGGGCTCGCGTTTTAGCGTTCGTGATCCCCTAGCGCCCAGAGCCAGCGGCTCCGTGAGTGATTTTATACAAACGGAGTTAACGGCTCATACCAGCGGCGCCGGCTTGTGGTAGAGGACCAGTACGGGTGAACTATCTGCGTTCGTGGCCGTTTCTCTTACCGACACGGACTGAGCCGACGGTCGCCCCTTTCCCACGCAGCTACGGTTTAGAGTCGTGATGGAACAAACTCAGTTCACGACTCATTGATAGCTTGCGCGGCACGTGAACTCCTCCGTATTTCTTGGCCTCAGTTTTATATATTTTACCTATTCTCAACGGAACGTGTGATTGTGTACTTCTTCCCTACGCTACGCCACTTACTCGGTGGCCCGTGGTGAATAGAGGTATAATGAGATAACGTACCACGTTAGCAGGTGCAAATGCGTTCACGCTATCGTGGGACCTAGACGGTCCTTTAGTACCGATAGCTTCGCCCGTTTGGGACACCGTGCCAGTACCAGTTGTCCCCTCGCGAGCAACCCGCGAGACTTTTGCACCGTGGCACAGCGACATCGTTGGCGGTGGACTCGTGGTTTTACTTATCATGCTGGCGCCTTTGTAGACCCACAACGGATCTATTATACTTAACGCGGGGTTGCGACTTTGCACGGCGTAAGTCCCCCAGTAGCCACGCGCTTTTCTCCGCCTCCGTGGTGCAGGGTGTTTAACGGTCGTGTAGTATACACAGGACGCCACCTCTTTCGTGATTTCTACCCCAGTGTTGGGGTTTGCTGACTCATACGGGTTGGCGTAGGGGCACGTTACCCCCACTTGTCAATATTACTCCATGAAGGATATTTTTCTTGACCATAGGTGGCCTTTTGGTAGACAACCTTACGTTTGGGGTAGCTATTACCAACAACGGCACGTACATGGAATTCTAACAGGGTTTTCCCTTACTTGACATAATCACAAGAGTTGTTATTTATCGTGAAAAAACATCCAGTCTTAGACAAGCCCACGCTGTTGATAATTTGAGCTCGCGTCCCGCAACTGCTACTGCAGTTTTAATCACATCATATATTAGATTTATATTAACGGCCTGCCTTTGTTTCGCTAGCCTTTGATTTTTGGTCAGTCGGTTTCAACAACCTTTGCTCCAGGGTCGGCAGCTTTTTCTGGGCTGCGGATGGTGTCGTTCAGTCCCTCCGCTTTACCACCGCCAGTCGGTGGTCACGCACTTTGGTGGTGGTGCGGGTGCTCCCACCTTGTACGGAGCGAGGTTTTCACCGTCAGATATCACTGTCGTGCCACGGGGCTTCTTGATCAAGGTGGGCACTTTCTTGTGACCCTTCTGTCGGAAACTTTGACGGGTACTTGACCCTTTTTTTCGCCTCCCTCGCGCGAGGGATTTAACGAACTTTGGCTGCCGGACCTTGCGGTTTCGCGTCACGAGCCTCGGTCAGGGACGATTTTTCTCTTTCCGGGCTCCGGATCGCATCTCAGTCCCGAGCGCCGTTTGATGGTGTGGCCTCGCCCGCTTTTTCCGGACGAGTATGGCTTTTCTGAGGGTTGTTCGCCCCTCCCGTTGTGGAGGTGGCCCTCTCCAGCTTAGTTCCGTCCATGAGCTCTGGGATACCTTGCAGCTATCCACCAGGGTTTTTTCCGGTGGGTCTACGGGTCTTTGACTCGTTTTTATATATTATATATATATATATATATATATATATATATTTATATATTATATATATATTTATATATTATATATATATATATATATATATATCTATATCTATCTCTATCTCTATATATTTATCTATATCTATCTATATCTATATACATCTATATATCTTTACATACATTTATATACATCTATAAATCTCTATGTATCTCTCTAACTATCTATCTCTCTCTCTCTCTTTTCTCTCTCTCTCTATATATATATACATACATATATATAAATATATATATATATATATATATATATATATATATATATATATATATATATATATATATATATATATATATATATACATATATATATATATATATATATATATATATATATATATATATATATATACATATATATATATATATATATATATATATATATATATATATATATATATATATATATATATATATATATATATATATATATATATATATATATATATATATATATATATATATATATAGATAGATAGATAGATAGATAGATAGATAGATAGATATAGATATATATATATATATATATTCTGAGAGAAATGTAAACCCTGACAATGTTATACTTTTGCTATTGTTAAAACCACCAGAAAGACAAAACATGGAATTCTTGAAGGTTCTTATAACACAAAAAAGAGGAGTAAATAGAATAAGTATAAAATAGAAAGGAAAACGTTTGTTGGTGGTAAGTGTTAATAAATATTACACCTTTAATAAACAACGTATTGTAAAATAGGAACAACACACACTAAAAAGTATTGCATCTTACCTTAGGTTTTCTGCCTACTTCTAATAAGGGCAGAATTGGTGATTTCATTTCTGTCTTTTTCCTGATCCCGCTATAGCAATACGTAAATAATCATTAAAGGAAAAATTGACAAAATGGCTTTCATTAATTCATATACATAAAATGGGTTGCATTTGGTCACTCAAAACAACTTCATAGTCGCGTCACAATACCTATAAAATGAATGAATACAATAGCTATCAATATAAACTTCATTCATTGCCTGGTAATACTGATGTTTCCATATCACAGAAAGTTATTCAACAAACATCCTTATCCTTATTAACTATGTCTGCACCATTACCACATAAAAGCTAAACAAACAGTTAAGTAACTAAATAGCTACATTTTTTTGAAAAGCATATTTATTTCACAGCAAGCTATTACATAAGGGCATTATTTGTTATGCTCATGAATAATATTGCAAATATTTCCATTAAAACATGAATTTCCATTCTTATTTTGTGGTTCAATACTTTGGAAACTATTAATGCAGTCAACTGCTCCCCATGCAACAAATGTTGGTGGAGGATTAAAAAACAATAAGTTAACATAAGGAAAGCCATAGGTTTCGTTCATAAGATTCAAATAATAAGGCCTGAAAATTCAAAAGGCTGTAAAATGGTCAATTTTTAAGCAATATTTTAAACTGTTTGCAACTTTCATTGTTTCTAGCATATTTTCATACAATTAAATTATTGCTACCTCTCCATAGATCTTTGATCAAACGGGAATAAGCTTGAGGTAAAATAAATATGACATTCCAACGCATTTTAAATAGCACACAACTTCGCACCACGCTTTGACTCGCACCAGCACACAACTGACTTCGCACCAGCAGCACTGCACCAGCACACGAGCACCAGCACACGACTCGCACCAGCACCAGCAGCACACGACAGTCAAGCACCAGCAGCACACGCAGACTCGCACCAGCAGCACACGACTTCGCACCTGCACTCGCACCAGCAGCACACCACGACCAGCACCAGCACCAGCACACGACTCGCACCAGTAGCACACGACTCGCACCAGTAGCACACGACTCGCACCAGTAGCACACGACTCGCACCAGTAGCACACGACTCGCACCAGTAGCACACGACTCGCACCAGTAGCACACGACTCGCACCAGTTCACATTTCTTATTTAAAAGGATATCTTGATTTTCCTCTCGTACCCAGCCTTCTTCTCTTCATGTTTGGAAAACTCCCTTCATGATCTTGCCGAAGTCTGCTGGACAGATGGCTGTGAGGGTGAACTGGTCACAGTATGCCCTGAAATAAAAACAAACAAGTATGCTGTCAGAATCCTTCACAGCATTTCATCTCTTTATCAGGAAAGCAGAGATAGCTGTGCCAATATGTTCTGGGCTGAAAAAACAACAAGTCATGTATGCAAGGTTTTGTTATTCTGGTAGATGGAAATCATAACCCTAAGAATATATGGTTAGGAGAGTTAATGCAAATAACAGTCCAGTGGAGAGAGTGCACTGCAGCCTTATGGGCCAGGAGGCCTGAAGAGACTAGGAGAGGTAAGGTGAGTTAATGGCTGATCAGGGTGCCAATAGCCATTACACCCAGTCATTGTACCCAATTAAACCTGTTATTTTTTCACTGCAAGATGTCCCCCAAAATCTTAGAGTAAAGTGGCTAAAGACATGGGTACACATATCCTTGCACAAATAAAGCATAAGCAATATCTTGGAAAAACTGGTTTGACTCGAACGCCACACAAAAACAATGCCTTTGATTAATATGTGATGTTGTCAAATTTATTACAAGGTATATCCCTCTGCAATGATAGATAACTTACTATTAAACAGTTGTGTCAGGGATGGGTACATTAGATTTTCCACATTATGAAGTATAATATGCTATTTTTCACATTCACTAGTACAACATTTGAAGCAAAGCATTCAAAATTTGTTCATCAGCCAATAAAAAAATTTGTCTGAATGGCAAGCATTCAAATGGGACATTAAAATAAACAAATTTTCAAAATGATTTTTTCCAATTTCCTGTCAGAGGGGGCAATCTCCCCACAAAACACAAACTAGCTCAAAAGGTTTTGTAGTCCCAATGCTTTTTTTTATCATAAATTGATTGATTTACAAAATTTGTATTAACTGTCATGTCATTGCATATCATATGGAAATATTTGTTCCATGGCATTTATTCATAGGCCACACTCAACATGCAGATCAATACAAATGTTGATAACATTAGCATTTGCACAATAATTAACAACATTATCATAGCAAGTATGATGCGAAAACAGTTGCTCATTTTTCCTATTTCAAGAATTTGTCAGTAAGTCCAGCCCACTCATTGATATTTAGGACATAACTATCTCACATTAGAATGTATGTACAGACCATGACTCATATGTGTACCTGATATAGCATAAATCTGATGTATCATTCATGGGGTACAGTATGGTGTTTACATCAATTAGCACTTTCACATTAAGCCATACCCACCATGCATATTAATGACATATGATGATAACATAAGCATGTACACAATAACCAACAAAATTATCATGCCCAATATGACACAAAACTGACAAACAATTGCTCATTTATCACTTTTTCCAAATTTCACTTTAAACCATGCCCATTTATTAAAATGCATGAAATAAACACCAAAAACATTACGGCACATCTGCAGATCATGCACTATCTGTGTACACATCACATGACATGAATCCAGTTCATAGTTTTAAGATATCGTGCTGCTTTTAAGCTTTTTGTTTAAGAAATTAAATTAAGCCTTGCCCACATTAGGCATATTACTGAAAGTCACCATTTTTATACAATGAACATGTACACACTAGCTAATATCATTATTATAACAAATATGAAACAAAACAGACATGTGATTGTCAAAATAAGAGCATTTTAAGATTTTTATATTAAACCCGTCTACTCATATGATATCACCAAAAAAATACCATAGGGGCACATCTACACACCATGGGCTATTTGTGTACCAAATATGACATGAATTCTGTTTACCGTTCTTTGACATATTGTGTTTATAAGCGCTTTTCAGCAAAATCATATTAGGCTCTGCCTACTACGCATATTAATGAAATTCAACATTTTTACATCATAAACATGTAAACACCAGCTAACATCATATTTACACCAAATATGAAACAAAACAGACATATAATTGTTAAATATGAACATTTTACCGTTCTTGGGATACCGTGTTTACAAACAAACTCTTTTCAGCAAAATCATATTAAGCCCCGTCCACTATGCATATTAATGAAATTCAACGTTTTTACATTATGAACATGTATACACCAGCTAACATCATAAGTACACTCAACATGAAACAAAACAGATGTGGGGTTGTTAAAATAAGAACATTTCAAGATTTTTACATTAAGTCCCGCCTACTCATTAAGATGCCTGAATGACATCACCATCAAAACAATAGGGCACACCTGCCGTCCATGGGCTATCTGTGTACCCATATGACAGATATCAAGTACATCACTCTTGAGATCTCGCATTTACGAGCTGGCTGTCACAAACATACATACATACACAACATCATAACCGCATAGGTTCCTAATGCTATCGCATCAGAACCAAAAATACCCTCGTTTTGCTACAACACTACTGTTATAATTTGGAGGACAACTGGTAGTGAGAAAGTATAGATGTATTGCCGGCCAAAAAAAGTAGAATATACTAAAGCCTTGCTTTTAATTACCCTTCTCCTCATTTGCATAAATACTCAGGAATTATGTGAGATAGTGTTGAGGGCTAGTTGCTCATTGTGCTGTTGGACAGCAAGACGACTGGACGTAATCGTCCAGCGTCTCTTCTGCATAACGTTGTGTATTTTGCACAGCTATTAATGCAGAATCAGCCCAAGTAAGGCTTGCTTGCTCATTCTTGCATGATCTTAATTCCTTAGATAATTCTTTGGTATACAGTCACATAGTGGCGTGATAAATATTCAGTACAACTTCTTTGGTTATTCGCTCTTTGTGTTGAAGGCCATTTACCTGATGTTGTGTGTATACTGTAGCCTCACTGTAGGTCTATAATCACCAGTGTGCAATACACCGTAATCGGCTTCACACCAGACTGACAGGAAACGTAGGTGCAAGTCCCCACTGTTACTTTTGAGGCATTGAATGCCAACATTGAGTAAAATTATTTTCTTTATTGCTGGTGTAATTAGCCTAATTTGTGATGTCTTTTCCTTGTGCTGTAATCAGCTAATATATATTGCACTATATTAGACGTAAATTATTCATTCTTGGCAGCTTGATAATCAATTATCCGCTGGTCAGTTAATATCTTTTCCCAGTTTTCTTCTGATTATATTTCAGCAGTAATTGTCCCTACAAGGGTGTATGTTCAGATGTAATTTGCTCTCTCGATACTTTTTCGAGTGACAGTAATATTTTTGGCTTCATGGAGCAAAAATATACATTTTTCGTTTAAAAACAAAATTTCGGCAATACTGCTGCTTTCCAATGAAAGGTAAAAAAAAAAAAAAAAACATCCATTAAATTAAATCAAAACAAAATAGAGAGTTTGTAGAGAAAATAACTTGTGCATGTCAGAATAAGTCAAAGTATCTTACTTCAGAGGGTATATGGAGCAAACGCTCTATACCCAGAAAATATGATCATAGATGAGTGTCGTGTCGGATACTAATGCTGTATCCCACAATGATAATACACAACTGACTGAAGATAATGGTATGGTTTGAATTAGAAGACATTCACTTCAAAGATATAGATTCTGTCAAATAATTTGTTTTACAAACTGAAAAGAAAAGGCAAAATGTATATCATAATAACTAATGCTCTAAGATATCCTAAATTATCTACAAACCACTGAGGCAGAGGAATAAAATCATATCCTCCATATGATATGTATCATACCCTCCATATGATATGTATCGCGTATATCTCACATGTCTCAGGAGCTTAATTGGGCTCACATTTTTTTGCAAAGCCTTGTAATGGCTGCTCTGTATCTTTGATATAAAAGAATGTGACTGAAAATGAACTGAAGTATTGGAAAGACATAATTGTTGTTAACAGAAATATTCCCATGGTTTTTTGTAAAATTCTATTTGAAAGAGTACACTTTTAAAGCCAATTTGGTACAAAAATCAGGTTGATATCATATTCCGTTTAGGAGATATAGATTTTTTAAATTTCCCAATTGCATTTTGGAGTTTTTGTACAGTATGATGAATTTGTGTTTGATGATGTCATAGAGGCAATTCCATTGCAAATGTTTATGCATTTCTTTGAAGGTTAATTGGTTGTTTCTGTTTGATAAGAAACAATTTTCCAAAAGTTATTGAAGTAGGGTACATTTGACAATGTATATAAATACCTAACTTTCATCAATTTATTTTTCTAGCTTTTACTAATAAACTAGACATCAATGATGTTATAGCTCAACCAATAACAATGCAAGAAGAATTGACTGCTTTTATTGATTTTATTTTTGTCATATCTGATATTTTTATTTTTATAGTTTTATTTGAAGTCTATTCCATTTTGGGGCAATCATTCATCATGTTAAAAATCTAAGTTTGAACTTTCCTGTATGAGTTGTATTCAGTTTGTTTGTTTGGGTTTAATGGTACCTTAACAGTCAGGTCATATAGGCCAAACAAGGTTAGCTGTAATTGCATGCCAAATTGGTTCTCGGTGATGACTTTGTGGTGGGTGCAATGAGGTTCACGTCATAGCGATGTCTAAAAAATTATGCTTCTAACAAAAGCTATGTGGCATTCAATGCATGGTGCCATCAGGTTCTGCTCGATTACTGACGTTGGAAGGTCAAAGGTCAATTCCACCACAACGTATGGTTTATAGAAAATACATTTTGCAAACATAACAATTTTTTTAACATTTACACATTAATCTTCATAAATGTTAAGTTAATTCTATTTGGCCAGTACTGAAAAAAGATTACCGACCAAACAAGTTTCAAACGGCCAAATTTGTCATATTTAGCCGGTAATCGGCCAAACTAGCAGCTAAGATTGTGACAGTTATCATTTTTTTCATAAACGTACAGCTGCTACCATTATAATTGGTTAACCGTTTAACCGTAAGTGATGACGTAATTATACAGTGACATAATATTCTATACTATTTATGTGCGTAATCACTCCATCATGCATGTATCGATCATTCTCTCTTTCAGAGCCTACTGCCATTTTGAGGATAGATTGTGTTCATGTTGGAGTAAATACTTACTTATTATACACATCCCTCAGTACGGGCTGACATTAGGATTGCCGTACGAGGGTTGTTATAAATTAAGTACAATTCCAGTTTTTTTTAAATTCACACACTGTAGGAAATTAATGATTGAAAAGTAACTTGCTTTTTGGATATTCTTATACCAATTAGTCTAAATAATACACTTTTCCAAAAAAAACTTTTCCTAAATCTTTACCTATGATGGGATAAAGTTCTCCGATTTGATGTTTTGGTCGCCATCTTTCTTCACGTTTGTGATCAACATTCGAACATCTGCAAATAAGTTTTAAAATGTTCTACTAACCTATAGTTGGTTTTTACTAACAATATTTTTTTCCTTCATATAATTTCATTAAATAGTTTTAGTATAAAAACTGTGTGTGAAAACAAATCAATAAAACACAAGAAATGTTTAGATTAAATAATTGTACTTTATAAGTATTATCTTAATTTTTTTCCCTCAAATAATCTAAAATATAATAAAATGTTATAGCCCAGATAGCAGTGTTTTGAACTTTGACCATACAATGCAGAGTTCATCAGACAATTTTACTGAGTGAAAAGTAGCCCATTAAATACATTCGTTTTCACAAAGATCTTAAAACTGACATTTTCCTATGTTTTAACACGAGGCTTAAAACAGTACAGCAGGGTATAGGTTTTTGTCATATCCTCGACCCTTGGACAGCCAGCCATCACTGACAGCAGCTAACACAGCTGACATCAGTCTGAACAAAGAGCTTCCACCCAACGAGTGGAAACGATAGAGGTAAATTTATATCCTAACTGATAAATGCAACACGAAAATTCATAGAAAATAAATGGTACTATAATGGAAAGGGAACGCACACCACTGGGGTTCAATCATTTTCATTACACATGTTGAAATGACATGAAGAGAATGAAAACACCTACAAAAATCACAATACTGCACACTAACAAACCTAGTTTTTTTTTTGAATAAAATATGTAAGGAACATACCATAAGCAATCCTGCAAAATAATTTTTCAATAATCCAAGCACTGTCAACAATGTTATCATTTAAATAGGCCAAGGCCAAAACTGCCATAAAATATACTGCAGATGTTCACACCGGGGATTACTTATTTGGGATCCCTGTTCACACACACACCATGTCTGCAATACCTCGTGCTTAAAATATCCAAGGGTGTTTCAGACATGCACAGTTTGGATTTAATGTGGGATTCCCCTCAAATATTGCATGGCCCACTCAATGATTCTTAACCTTCCACGTAGAAAGTACAAAAAGTTATTACGGTATCCCCATGACCTTATTAGGGGTTACAGCGTGGCTGCGAGCAAAAGATTTGCATGTAGGCCGGTCAGTGGTTGGGATATATATATATACTGTGATTCGATAATGAATGGATATGGGCAGAAATTTCCTGTGTGTGCATTTGATGGGTTATGTTAATGAGCGCTAGCCTGGGCCTAGCATCTTCCTTATGAGCACAAGCTAGCTATGTTCCAACCGATCCCAGGTACCGTGGAAATGTGTAGTGTTACGCATATGGACCCCGGGTGAAAAATGTGAATGCAACAACTTAGTGGGTAAAGATTGACACGAGAAAGATGGTTAGATGGTTTCGTGAATTTATGCAAACTTAAAAAAGCATACATAAAAATTGAAATAACATTTGTTTACACGCAGCATTTATTTCCTAAACGGTTAAACAGATAACCGTCACAACCGTACTAGCAGCCCTGGGATGCCCTATTGAATACTACTCAGCAATGATTCTTCCACGTGTCCACAAACACTGTAAACAAGTTTGGAAACAAACTTTTATTTCTTGCAATCTGCTGCCCATATGGCACATAGTAACAACTCCCGGCTTACGCAATGCCAGGTGTGTTCACCATCCCAACAAAACATTATCTTTAAATAGTGCATTCAAGTTCAAAATTCTAACCCCTGTGAAAGATGATGCATTCAAGTATAACATTCTAGCCCCCTAGATCAATGGCGTAGGAACATTTTTTTTCTTTCTTGGGAGGGCTGAAAGTTTATTTACCATGAACCTCAACCCCCTCCTCATTCGAAAGTCTCATTTTTGTCCCATTTCTTTCTTTTTTTTAACAAAGAAGAATAGACAATTAAGTTAGTATAAGACACAACGTATGTGGCAGCACATACACGCTTGCAGTGCAGTGACCTGTCATCTGCATGTACACATACTAACTGCATGCTGTATGTTACACAGCATGTTACACATACACAGGCGCTACGTTGTTGAATACAATGTAATGCCACATTTTACGGCCAACTGTGGTCAATTTAAATGATTATAACTGGGGAAATTATAATCGGACCCGGGATCGGACCGAGGTATTATAAATCATAATCAAATAAATCAGAAGAACAAGCGCCGAAAAGGTTTATATATTTCACAGAGGGTACAAATAAGCCCAATAACTTCACATGTTATCTTCTATGTTATGTCATGACCTATTAAGAACTCGTACTTCAATCTGATATGATATGATACAGCGTGACCTAAATAAGATTCCAAGAATTTGCATATTCATAGAAGAATGTCTGAATTCTGATTAAAAAATACTACAATATGATTGAAGACACATACATGTCCGTATATGTAACTAATAGACCTGCACCTGTATAGAAGACCTGCCATACCAACTAACCAATATCACAGCCCAGCGCGGTACCGGTACGAAACGGGAATAGGATTACTGTCTACAGTTAAAAGAGCTATTTTTAGCACCATTACATATTGAAATCTGACACTTGTAGACAAAAAATTTACCTTTCGGAAGCTTTAATTAAAAAACTACATGGAATATCTCTTATTTAAAATACAAGTTTTATGAAGCATACAAAAATCTCACTTGAGCCAAAATCTCAAGAGCAAAACTGTTAAAACTCTACAAGATGCATTTTAACACAAAACTTAGTACAGGCACATAAATATGGGAGCTCACGTATGTTTGATAAGTTCCACTCATTACACACTAAGCTGAAAAGGATGATGATTTTAATGAAATACATAAACTTTGTGGAAGAATGTGTTGCTGAGATGTCATACTGAGCCTTTTCCAATTCGTTTATTGACATTTTTTGGGTACCCTAAAATTTGAATATATTCTGGTAGGATAACATACCGACAAGATTTTTATACTAAATTGTTTCTACAAATTTTCTCTTTCTTATGAAAGGTTATGAAAAAACAATGAAATATTCCTTTATGGCCAGTCGACACGCTGAATCCTCATAGCAGGTTACAAGATATTTAAGTTCAGCATATATATTGATAAACAGAATATGGTAAACATACAAATTGGACTTATGTTCGGCCTTATACAGCCGATAAAAAACTGTTTAAGTTAGGCCAAGGATATACATCCTTGGTTACGCCTACATGGTCTTGCATAATCAACATTTCTCGATTTGATTCTTTGCTATGTGAGGAACAAACAGTTTTGTCTTTTTAAGTCCTGCATACGTAACAGTCTAATGTGTCTGTTACTTCATGATGTATTTTGCATAAATGCAAAATATGATTCAAATATTTGAATGCATATAGACGAATGAATAAGTTTCTTTATGCGAGAAATCATAGTTTTAAGATATGTCACCAAAATATTGCAGAATGACATATATCATACATCAATAACAGGGGTACAGGTGTGTCAGTCAGTACCCAGATCCCATAGAGGACGTGGTTGAGGTTTTTCCTGTTAAAAGACATTTTTCCTAAAGGGAACATTTTTTAAGTTGGTAATTGGCCCACATTACAGCCTGGTTTTAACAGTTTAAAGTCAGCTGTCAAGAGCGCCGAAGTAATCATTTACATGAAAAAGTACATGAGGCTCACAGTGACAAATCATGGTTCATTTTCAGAACATATTAAAGATGCGATAATAATTTGCATATGTCTTACTGCGAATTAAGCTTAAAGCAGGCTGCCATAAAATTGAACTTCAAGATTTCTAAGGGGAATGCTCCCAAGAAACTAGGCTTACTCGGGTAAATGATACTGAGATTGTTAGATTATACTAATAAAGGCGTATCAGAAACAACTTCCTGTGTGTTATGTGGCATAATTTTTGTCCTATTCAGGAATAAAATCTTCCTATAGAACTTGAACACAGGTCAATGATACTGAGATTGTTAGGTTAATTATAAAAGGAATTTCAGAAAGGTTTTGTGCTGTAAAACTAAACGAACTTGAATCCAGGTAAATGATACTGAGATTGATAAATTAATTATAAAAGGGATATCAGACACTTATTGTGCCATAAAACTCACACGCACTTGAACGCAGGTAAATGATACTGAGATTGTTAGGTTAATTATAAAAGGGGTATCAGAAACTCATTGTGCCGTAAAACTCACAGGAACTTGAATGCAGGTAAATGATACTGAGAATGTTAGATTAATTATTAAAGGGATATCAAAAACTTATTGCGCCGTAAACTCACACGAGCTTGAATGCAGGTAAATGATACTGAAATTGTTAGGTTAATTACAAAAAGGATATTATAAATTTATTGTGCCGTAAAACTCACAGAAACCTAAACGCAGGTAAATGATAATGAGATTGTTAGGTTAATTATAAAAAGGTTATCAGAAACTTATTGTGCCATAAAACTCACACGAACTTGCATGCAGGTAAATGATAATGAGATTGTTAGGTTAATTATAAAAGGGGTATCAGAAACTTATTTGAGCCGTAAAACTCACACGAACTTGCATGCAGGTAAATGATAATGAGATTGTTAGGTTAATTATAAAAGGAATATCAGAAAATTATTGTGCCGTAAAACTCACAGAAACTTGAACACAGGTAAATGACAATGAGATTGTTAGGTTAATTATAAAAAGGTTATCAGAAACTTATTGTGCCATAAAACTCACACGAACTTGAAAGCAGGTAAATGATACTGAGATTGTTAGGTTAATTATAAAAGGAATATCATAAACTAATTGTGCCGTAAAACTTACAGGAACTTGAATGCACGTAAATGACACTGAGATTGTAAGGTTTATTATAAAAGGAATATCTGAAACTTATTGTGCCATAAAACTCACACAAACTGGAATGCAGGTAAATGATACTGAGATTGTTAGCTTAATTATAAAAGGGTTATCAAAACTTATTGTGCCGTAAAACTCACAAGAACTTGAACTCAGGTGATAATGGTGAGAATGTAAGATCATAACTTTAAAATGGCTTATGAGAGAACGTGAAGCTGTGACAAGAATTTCTTATCCTGAACATAGTTTTCGTCCTTGAACAATTATACTGTGATTGTTCAGTTTAAATAAAGGATGCATTTAAACATTTATACAGGTGATCATTGCAGGAAAAAATCAAAATTGTGATGTCAAAGCTTGTTACTTATTCTTTTGTAAATTGGTTACCTCCACAATAAAATCGCAATTCCTCTATCATAAATGTACATGAAAATTTATAAGAATGATTTTTAGAAGTTAAAGGATTTGTTCAGTGATCAAGCATGTTTATCTTATATGAAAGAGGACTTCAAAAAAAAGAAAATGGTGAAGAAAGCATTCAAAAATCTTTTTCTGTTAAGGAGATATTCAAGTTTAAAGTTTGGTATAATTTCTGTGGAAACGACTGAAATCAGACTAGTTGTGATGTCACAGCCTCAAATTCTTGATGAATTTGAGAGAAATTTTATTTAATTTTCTCACTATTTAAATAATTTTTCCTCAAACTTTCTTTGGGTGGTATATTATAAATACCCTTCCTTGATTCACTTTTACTACTTTTTTGACATATCCCATGGTTTTTAAGCTACAAAATCGCAGGACAAAACTTCAAATAAAATAGACTTGCTTGACCACTGAACTAATCCTTTAATGGCAGAATAATATGTGTTGATCTGTTTTAAACACCTGAATTTACACACCATTCCATGTAACCTGTACCAGTTGTTTAAGTCAATTGATGCATATTTACTGTATTATTTACAAATTATACCTTCTTTACCCTACACAAAATTGAATTATTTAACTGTTTAATTTTTTCCCCTTCAACACCAGAAAGCTCATTGATTTGAGATGGGCATGGCAAACTACCAATTTATTGGGTTGAACCACATTAACTGATAATAAGAGTTAATAGCTTTTCCTGACAAAATGAACCCATCTGTAACAATGATTGCCTATGTCATAGAGCTAGTGTGTAGCCTGAGTCATTTGCCTTAACCTTATGTTTGGCAAAAATAATATTCCCTTCACAAATATCCAAATATGGGTTATTTTATTTCCAGTATCCATGAATTCTTTGCCAGTTTTTGTTTAAATTCAAGCAGTTTACACAACAAATCACCAGGCGAATTAAGTTAGATTTGGGCAACTAATTTGAAGCAAGTCATAGCCTAAATTCTTGTTAACGTTAGTCAAACTTGCATGTAGTCTTGCAAAAATGTAGCTATTAGTCATATCCCACAATATATTTTTTGAAATGACTGGTGGCATTCATGAGGCCACAGACCAGTAAACAACAGCAATCCTACAATGTCAGCATACAGAAACGGGTTAAAGTGAAAGAAATTAAGGTTGAACAATGGTTTGTTTGTTTGTTTGATGAGGGCTTAACGGCACCACGACAACGAAGGTCAAATTGTGCCTGAGTAGTCAGATCATTCTAGAGGTAGGAAGGAAAGTAAATGATTCCATAACTAGCAAGAATGTAGCCTTTTTGTGGGCCTAATGGCTGGTCTGAATTTGAATAGGTTAAGTTGGTGACTTGAATTCTTCACCCTTTTTCATACTACCCGATAACTCTGAGCTTACACTAGGCTGCAATAACTCACCAAGATCCACTTTAGTTAATATTGCATTGAAAATCTGACTGTGTACGCATTTGGCTAGCCTTTATAAATAAAAAAAGGTCGACAGCAATTACCACAGAACAGGGTGTACAGGTGCCTAGGGCCATTGTAACGTTAAATAGGCCTATGCCAACTAGGCTAGGGCATAGACGTAATGCATAACGACTTCGATAAGGTCAGGCAGTAAATCCTTTAAAATGCTGTAACCTTTCAATCTGTCATATTTAGACGTAAAACAATGAGTAATAAATGCATTGGCATACCATACTGTACCGGTATCGCGAAAAGTATCTGCACTTTGTGTGCATGGTTTGTCAATTTTTCAGCTGCACTTGCTCCATAAATGACGTCAAAATCAAAGTTGTTATATTAATTACTTATAAAATTATTTTTTAATTGAACTAAAAGTGCACAAAAAGTAACAATAAAATTAAATCGGTAGTATAACAAAATTAAATCAATAATTTGCGTAGAATACTTAATTTACACATTTCTTTGGTATGTCCTATTATTGAAATACTTGACTCTCTACTGCCCTCACTTGGAACCAACATGGGTGGGTGACTTAAAAAAGTATCACGATTTTGTAACACTGTAGGTATAGGAGTTTCGTTTCTCGGCCTTCGGCCTATATATAGGGCGAATGACATCATGCTCTCTGGTAGAATGGTCTTTCAGTAATTTCAAGTCCCTGGCAAACATTATTTTGCATAAATACTTCATACAGCCATTGATGCTTAATTCGAAAACAGATAATGTTATCGAGAATATGCATGTTCGCACCACAAATCTATGCTGGTTATTTCATTTATTGGTCTCCGGTAAGACTAATGGAAACATTATTTTCTCAAAATTTTGATAAATAGGTTGTGTAATGTTGGTAATGAATGTCAGAACCAGAGGCATATTGCATTCCATGATGATGTTCTATATTTCATGGAGTTCTTATTTACTTTCCCAATTTAATTTCAATTGGGAAATGTATAGACAAAATAACAAGAGCGTGGATGGGCTTAATTTAATTTCAATTGGGAAATGTATAGACAAAATAACAAGAGCGTGGATGGGGGGGGGGAATTTTTTCCCCTTTTTTCAAACCATTGTTTAATGATTGCCATAAAATCTGTCATGGTCAAATTATTTGACTAATTCTTATCATGAGTTTGATACTTTACTAATTCTTTAGGCTACTTTGCCATACAATCTATAGATTGTTTATAAATTTTCATAACATTTTTAATGTATTATCATGTTGTGTATCATGGGCATGCCCTGTGCCACAGCAAAAGTTTGCAAACTCAGTCGGAATCTTTTCTGTTCTCTGCATTTAAAGCAGTAAATTATACAACATGTACAATGAATTACTATACACAGCATCACACCAGTGACGATGGGTTTGCTCTATCATGGTTGACAGGTTAAATCAATATGTTAAACATGTTTTGATTAATGTATCAATTTCAAATTTACCAACCGTGTGTTTGAGCTGTAATTGGCACCAAACACCAAGGTTTAAAGATATACATTAGATACAAATGTTATGTCATAATGACATAAATATATAACTGCATATGCGGGTTTGTCTTTGAGGAGCTAAAAGGCTTTCTATATGCACCGGTGTTCTTTCTAAACACTTAACTTATTGAATACAGTTTAGGTGTAGATTGCAAGAGTCATTTCCATTTTATATTCAAAAGAATTTTCAACACAAACAAAACATGGAAATACAATCTCTCTGAATGGATATTCATTTAGTCAAAAACATCTCTGTCAACAAAGTAAGTCAATGTTAAAGACACCTGTACTTACATTTTGTGCTATTTCTAGGTCTGGAAGCATTTTTGTTTTTACAAGGATTTGTTAATTGGACCAGACATTGCAGAAGTTGCAGAAATGTCTTACATAACATCATTATGTAACTCATCTCAGTTATGTGTATTACAAATTTAACTTTGCAAACTTTCCTCAAAAGCAATTTGAAATTAAATTATTCTGATTATAATAGAATAATGGTAATACGGCAGGTAGCCTATAGTAACGGATCAGTTGTGTGTTCAGCTCTGTATGCCAATACTCTCAATCAAGGATATTTCTGTGGTTGTCTGTATCTGATTAACGGTATATAGATACCACTTGGGAAATTAAGTGGTTCCCACAAAGTTTGTGAAACAGTTACTTCATCCATTTT